>CANXYI010257166.1:0-10717 GCA_948208565.1 Hura crepitans | reverse complement strand
TCCGATCTATTTAAAAATATCATTTTTTATTTAAAATTTTTAAATATGCTATTTTAGTATTTTTTTTATTTTAAAAATACTCCAAAATTGTCCATTTGGTACTATTAATTTAAACTTAATTTTTTTTTCAAGAAAATTTTGTTTCTTTTATATAATTTTTCTCTACAAAATTAATTTTCTAAAATTGTCATTAATTATTAAGATTTAGAGTTTAAAATTTTAAAATTTAAGAATTTAGAATTTTAGAGTTTAGGATTTAGGATTTAGAATTTAGGATTTAGTGTTTAGGCTTTTAGAATTTTAAAGTTTAGGGTTTAAAATTTCATAGTTAGATTTTAGAATTTAGGATTTTTATTTTTAGTTAGAGTATTAAAAAAATTGTATATATTAAAATTAAAGTTATTTTAAAATTAAAAATTAAAAAAATATAATTTAAAAAAATTATATATAGTGATTTTTTTTTTAAAATTAATATATTTTTGGAACATTTATGAATAAATTTTTAAATTTTATTGAATGACATGTGGGGCATAGTCCTTCAGAGGCCCGCTCCGAAAATTAGGAGTGTTCAAGGGTTGGATTAGGTTGGATAAAATTAGAGATAAATCCAAATCAATCCATTCAAGATAAATATAATGGTTTAAGATAGTTTAAATGTAAAAAGCCAACCCAACCCACTATGATTAAAAATGGTTTAATATAATTTGGAGCGGGTTAAATATAAAATAAGTCTATTTGTATTTATAAACCAGATCCTGAATTTGTGATCAAGTCTATTAATTTGTATTTATAAATTGAAGCGTGATTATTAATTTTTTTAAATATTCTCCACATTTTACATGCAAGGATGGTTTTAGTATGAACTATTAGAGGGTTCATAAATGAATTAAAGAATTTGAGGAATCAAATTACTTAAAAAAATAATAATAAAGATTAAAATATAACTTTTTTACGAAAATTTTGAAAAAAAATAAAAAATAAAAGTTAGGGAACTTCAAGGCCCTATACAGGTCCGTCCCTATTTACATAATAAATATTTATGATTTAAATTTAATAATACATTTTGTTTCATATAAATACTTATCATATAATTAATGAAAAAATGATAAAAAAATAATAAATTAAATATATGTAGCACTTTTTAATACTTACTCGTAAGTAATTTGAGATCGAAAATTTACACAATTTTTTATACGGCAAAAAATAAAAAATATTTATGAGCTCAAATAAATTTCTTTTGAGACCAATTCATTATTAAAAATATTACAATTAATATATATCATGCTTATTTTCTTTAAACAAAATCAATATAATTTAAAACATTATAAATGAAAAAAATCAACTATATTTTTATATTGAATTTATAAGATTCGAATCGATTTAATTGAAATATGATACATTTTGAGTATTTGATTACATGTATTAAAAAAAATATATTTACTTCTTACCTTAATAAGTAGATTATTATGGATCATGATTTGATATAAATATGGACTATTAAATAAAAATAAAAATTATTAATATTTTAATTAAATAATATATACAGTATGTTAATTAATATTTAATTATATTATTATTATGGCCCCATAGAGTTGTAAAATTCTAAATTCATATAGCTAGGCTATACATCAATTGATTCAGTTTATTAATTGAATCGAATTAATTGAAAATTGAAATAGATAAAAAATAATCAATCGAGTCGATTTATTAGACAATCAAATTGGACAAAAAATATTTCAATTCAATTAGCTTGTACTTCAACATTGAACTGTTCAATTTGGCCCTAAAATCAATATAAAATATAAATGTATGAATATATTTTTTGGGCTATACAAAGAAGAATATTATAAATTTAGCCCAAAATCACTAAATTTAACAATTGATTTTATTCAAAATTTTTACTTCGTAAATCGAATCAAATTACTTAAATAAATTGAATTGAATTGAATTTTCATTACAATTCGATATTTCAATTTAAATCAAATTTTTATTATAGTTCGAAATATCATTAAAGTTAAAATTATAAAAATAAAAAAATAATTTAAACTACTTCGAATCATATTAAATTATTTTTAATCAAAATAATTTAAATCAATTTTTTACATTTAAATTATTTTAAATTATTATGTTCATCTTAAATAAATTAATTTAAATTTATTTCTTATTTCACCTAATTCAACCCATAAACACCCCGCCGAAAACAGTAGATGGAAAAAAAACTTGTTTTGTTGGACAGAGGTTGGTGACAGAAAAAATGGCAAGTGAAGGAGAGACTGTATGCGTTACAGGAGGAAGCGGTTGCATTGGTTCTTGGCTTGTTCTTCTTCTTCTTCAACGCGGTTATACTGTTCGCACCACTGTCAAAAATCTCAGTTACTTATTCTTTTTCGTTCTCTCGTTTACGGAAATTTCTGTCAATTGCTTTCCGTTCTTCTAATTTTCAAATACCTTTTTCTGTGATTATTGAAGAGGATGAAAAAGAAACCAAGCATCTGCTAGCTCTTGAAGGAGGTGAAGCTCGTCTTCGTCTTTACCAAATCGACCTTCTGGATTATGACTCCATTGTCGCCGCTGTCGATGGCTGTGCTGGTGTATTCCACCTCGCGTCTCCTTGCATCGTTGATCAAGTTCAAGATCCTCAAGTTTGGTACAACTTTTTTTTTCCTTCGATTTTATTGACATTTTTATATTTATTTGTTGCATTTGTGCAGAAGGAGCTTCTGGATCCGGCAATTCAAGGAACCCTAAATGTGCTAACGGCGGCCAAGGAGAAAGGGGTTAGGCGCGTAGTTATCACATCCTCAATTTCCGCCATAACGCCCAGTCCTCAGTGGCCGGCTAACCTGATCAAGAGAGAGGATTGCTGGACAGATACTGAATACTGCAAGCAAAATGGAGTGAGAGCTTATTACTCTTAAAATGAATTGGAAAAATATCATATAAAAAAGGATTTGGTTTGATATTTGATTGCTGTGAATGTGATATAGTTATGGTACCCATTATCCAAAACTCTGGCTGAGAAAGCTGCATGGGAGTTTGCGGAGGAAAAGGGTTTCGAAGTGGTGGTGGTGAACCCAGGAACTGTGATGGGTCCTGTTATTCCTCCTACCTTAAATGCCAGCATGTTGATGCTTCTCCGCCTTCTTCAAGGTATATAATCTTCTTTCATGTACTTTTCAATTTACCTATCAATCAAATAATCATTACTATTTAGGGTGTAACATTTTCTTAAATTTTCAAATCAAGGAAACCTTCCATAATCTAGGTTGGAGATAAATTTTAATCAACCCTTCACGTTAGTTCCTATCTCTCGCATTTTATTTTTTTTTCTTTAACTGCGAATCCTGGTCTGGCTGCTATACTTGTTTCAATCAATGTTTTTGTTCTAAGTCCCTGTTGATCTTTATTGTAACAACCAAGCAGACCACAGTAAATAATTATATTTCTTAAAGAGATGTTTTTGAGGCCATTTTGGCTTCCTCGTATTATTCTATATGCTTTACGATTTTTACAAAGTCTTGCAAAATCTCTGTCCGTCAGCGGACTTAACTTATTGCTCTTATCAGCTGATAGAAAGGCGCTTCATTATGAATGAATTGCATTATTTATTTATTTGTCTGCCTTAACAGTGTCGAAAGATGTAAATTTTATTTGAGATTGAGGCGGATTAGCCTTGGACAAAGAGATTTGGAGACAAAATCCACATAGTTGACCCATCTAGTATGGAATTAAGGTTTAGTAGTTGATGCTATTGCGTGTATGTGTGCTCTAATATATATTCTTTTAATATTCTAACTATTAAAGCAGTGACTAAATACTGCCAGTGGGTTGTAATAATTATCATTCTATCAGAAATAAATATAGTTTAAATTTCGGAATTTATATGTTTCTAATCTTAGGGGAAAGCTGTAGTACATTTGATCCTGGTTGCAGGTTGCACAGAGACATACCAGGACTTTTTTATGGGATCTGTCCATTTCAAAGATGTAGCAATGGCACATATTATAGTGTATGAAAGTCCATTAGCAGCTGGAAGGCATTTGTGTGTTGAAGCCATATCTCATTATGGTGACTTTGTGGCCAAAGTTGATGAGTTATATCCTGAATATAATTTGCCCAGGTGACATTTGACCTTCTATGTGCATCTCTCTTATGCATGGTAGTTTGATCATCTTTCTGACGATGTATATTTTGCTACTCTGATATATTTTATCTTGAGCTAACTTAAGATCTTCATTCTATCTATTGGCTGAATGTAGAATAATTTTACCTAGATCAGCTTATTTGTTGTCAACTTATCTCTTGAAAATTCTCACACTAAAGTTTTCAATTCTTGGTTGCTTTGAAATGCTTCTTGACTTCCTGCTAAGATCATTAAAATCATTTGGGGGCACAGTTTATTGTCATTTAGAGCTTTGAGATGTATGATCTTGATGCGGCATTATTTGGTTGACGTCAACTTACATCAGTGTCAACCGTATGGCAGCACTAACAAAATGTTGCACACTTGATGTGCCTTTATCTTGATAAAGGTTGCCAAAGGAGACCCAGCCAGGTCTGCTAAGGTCAAAGGATGGAGCCAAGAAGTTGATGGAATTAGGTTTAGAATTTATCCCCATGGAGCAAATCATCAAGGATGCAGTCGAGAGTTTAAAGAGCAAGGGATTCATCTCTTAGCTGAAGCTGCTTAGCAAGTAATTATGTTGATAGGGTTAGTTTATGTGGGCGTCTATGTATTTGAGTGTTGAGTTCGATGGCATTACTCAAAAAGTATTTTGGCTGCAGCATGTAAAATAAATATTTCAATTTTTTTTTTTAGTTCAGACCTAGGTTCTTGTGGATATTCAATTTGTTCGCCTGTTTCTGTACTCGAATTTATGTTTATTGTCCATAATAAAAGGGAAAAGGTAATGATTTGTTTTTAATGTAACGATTGAAAATTTCGATTTTGTGAATAATACTTTTCGAGTCATAAATATTATTTTTTGGGAGGAAGTAATAATCATAAAATAATAATTGACGAAATAAGGAATGAAGTAATTGGAGTGATCACGGAACCAAATAAAAATTATGTAGGTGTCTAGTAAATAATGACTCAGTTCAAGTAGAATGGTAAAATATTTTGGATGTGCTAAAAATGATTCGGAAATAGCATGATCTGAAAGTCAAAAATTTTAAATAGTTCAATGATGTTAAAATTAGAATTTTCTAATATTAATAAGTATTTTATTTGAATTTATTAAAAACATGGACATTTGGGCATAATGTGTTTTGAGTGAACTTATGATCTTAAATGAAAGTGTAAATGGTGAAAACCATAAATGAAATGATTATGGTGTTTGGATGTGCATGTGGCACAAATATGGCATAAATGCATGTTAAAAGGTGGATAATCGCTAAAATAATGTTTTTAAGGAAGTAATCAGCTTTAGTCAATTGACGGCTAAAACAAGTAAGTTAAAAGCTACTTAAATTTAATTAAGTTGGTGAAACTAAAAACACATCGTTTTAGGTTGTGAGATGCAACTACCTAGAAATGGATAGGTTGACCGGTCAGCTAGGGGTTATAGCAGCTACTAGGGCATTTCGGTACTTTTATATTGGTTTACAAGTCCACTTTTAGTCTGAACCAAAGACTTGTATTTATGATCTTCGGATCCCATATGGGTGCAGCCGCCATAAGGTCTCTTAAGGGCCATTGCACAATTATATGCAGGTGCAACTGCGTAAGCCTAGATGGGTATTGCACAACCTTCTTATATGCTAGTGCAGTAGCCGTAAGGTCCAAAATGTGGGCCCTTGCACATTTCTTGATCCCGTTATCCATAGGGTTGGAGTAATCCAAAATGGGCTTAATAAATTATGGAAAAAAATTGGAAATCTAATAATAATGTATATTATGATAGAAAAAGATAGTTAAGTGCTTGTATAAGCTAATAACTGCTCGTTGTGACAATTGGTTGATTTTAAATCCATGTTTGCCATATATGTGTGATATGAATGCCATTATGCATGATATAAGTATTTTGGTCGTCAACATGGCATATCACTATTTGCATGAGTATTATGAAACATGTGGATTTGTTACACATGGAATTGAACAACATATACATATAGTATGTTAATAATGCTTATTAGCACGTCTTATCTCGATTACACCACTAAGCATTCACTTAGTGTGTCATTTGTTTATGATGCGCAGATAAGAAGACTTTTAGAAACTCAAGCCTCGAGACATCAAGATTATCAAGAGAAGGCCATTCTTTCAGTAAAATTTTGTAAATATAGTATAATATGTGATGTATAGGTAGCACTCAATGTATAATGTATAGGAATGGACCTAAATTGTATAAAATGTTTCTTTTTGGATTTTAAAGTTTGTAAACCCTTATAAACTATTAAATTGTGTATTTTGTTGTATAATATCTCTTCTTGAGATTAAGATATCTTGTGATTGTGTTTGTATGTTGTGGAATGCTAAGAGGATCACATGGATGTTGTGGGGATGTGTGAAAGTTTTACAAGTGTATTTTTCTTATGCAGGTTACTATTCAAAAATTTGGGATAGTGCCTAGTGCGATCGTTATGCTATCAAAATTTTAGCATGAGGATTCCTAATTTCTAAATGTGTAACACTATTTGAAAAGTTTCTAAAAAATCATTTTTCACATGTAATGTTTTGATAAGAATGTCTTATAGCAAGCATTAGAATGAGTAAGTTGGGATATCTCTATTTGTGTGCACTCCTTAGTCGGACTCGACAATTGGCTAACGTCCAGATTGGGTAAGGGGTGTCACAGGTAATTTAAGTACTTATGACTAAAATAGACATAATTGGAGTGTATTAGGCTTAAAGGCAATGGTGCATTATGGTTCGAAGGTAAAGAATGAGAAATGTTAATGATATTGTAAATGGTACGTGTGAAGCATATGCATATTTGTGTGTGTAAGTGTGTGATACATAGTGCTTGTTAGTATAATGTGGCTTGCATGGTGTGTTGACATGTTGGCAATTTGAGTCGTGAGACTTAAGTCATAAAATAAATGGTATAACATGACTACATGTGTGCACATGAGGAGATAATATTTGCAATGAGTTAATGTTAGGAAATGCGACATTTGTACATTACCATAAAATGGTAAATGGCAATGTAATACATATACATGATCAAATGATAGTATGGATAGACATGAACGTGTAACAATATACATAAGCCATGTGATGTATATGTAACTAAAGTAAAGAGGTTGATAGCCCATATATGTTAGACAACTTACTGGATAGGTTGACCAGTCAACTAGAGAGGTAACAGCTGCAAGGGCACTTTAGTGCACATTTTCATGCGAGTGCGATTGCTGAGAGGTCTATGAGGGCCACTTCACACACATGTGTTGTATATTGATGTGATATGATATTTTCATGTGGGTGCAACCACCAAGAGGTCTAATAGAACCACTATACATATTCTTAATACAGCTGCAGCTGTCAGAAGGTTCAATGGGACCACTACATAGTCATAGTTAAGGGTGTTCAACCTGTTGGTTCGGTCTAGAACCGAACCGAAAGAATTGAAAATTGAAATTCCAAAATTTTAAGAACTAAACCGAAATTTTCATGAGGACCAAAGCGAAAAAATTGATTTTTTTATAGAACCAAACTGAAAAATCAAATTAACCTAAATTTTATATATTTTTTATTTTTTTATATATAAAAGCCCCAAAACGTCGTCGTTTTAATAAGTTCAGTCAGTTCAGTTCTTTCGATTTTTACCCTCTAAGAATCAAACCGAACCGATTAAACTGAAAGTACTCAAAAAAACTGAGAACCGAAAGAACCGAATCGGATAGATCAAATTGTCAAAATTTTGATTCGATTTTCGATTTTGATTCGGTTTTGCATAGCCTTAGTTATAGTGATATGTCATACTAGTGCAGTAGCTATGAGGTCCAATGGGCCTACTACACATGCTTATGTTGTTGCAAAAGTCATGAGGTCTAAAATGTGGGCCACTACATATTAGGATATCGATATCTAGTATTAGAATTTGTGTCTGCTAAGTAAATGGTAAATGGGCATTAGATAAAATAAACAAAGAATAAGTTTGAATATAAATTAAGAACATAATTATTATAATTGAAACTAAGGTGACATATCACGATTGAGGATGTGACCACATGAGTATAATATTGTGTATGCATGCCTCAAGACATGTTTTTATGTAGCATTGCATGCTTAGTGTGATTGTGTATGAGTGTGAGCATATTTTATTGAATACACCACTAAGCTTTATGCTTAGCGTATCGTGTTTCCAATGCATAAATTATAGATAGTCAATATCGAGCCAGCCTCATAGTAGCAGTGTAATAGATCCTCCCACTATCATTTTGGTATACTTATATATTTTATAGTGTGATGAACATAAAAGGAGATGGCACCCATATGTAAGTAGTTGGGATAAATAGTTGTTACATGTAAATAGTCCATGTAAGTTTAACTATAACCTTATTAGGATAGATGTAGTATTTGTAACACCCGAAAAATCTCAACTTATGAATAGTTCTTTCCCAAGATGTGAATAGTATTCTCAAGACTCAGGATACACTAAAGTGACCGAGTGAAAGTATTAATCATAAAATAATTTTGGACAAAGTTTGAAACTAAACTAAAGTCATTTAGTTGGTTAAAAACACAAAGAAAGTTTTATAGCAATATCAAGCGAATAGTGACCCAGTTTTAGCCAAATCATAAAATATCTAAAAAGTTGCTCAGAAAATATTGAGATTAATACAACTTGATACTCAAAAATTCTAATTAATCTGTTGACACTAGAATTGAAATTTTTGGAGATCAAAAAGTAATTTTACTAAAATCAGGTAGCATTAAACACTGTTTTTAATCAGATTTTTAGAGGCTTTTGAGGTTTTATTTATGGATAATTATGGGTCTCTCAGATGTCAAAAATGAGGCAAGAAAAACTAAAAAAAAAGGCTATATAAAAGGTCAAAGTTGGGTCAAAGGAGGAATAGTTTCCTTCCTTCAAAGACCCAACCAACTGACTCCCTTAAGCAGTAAGGGGAACCATTTTTGCTCCTCCAAGCTCCATTTTTGACTCGTTTTCTTTTGTTCGAGGCTTGAGTCCGAACTTCTACGACCTTTGGATGCCGTTTCCACCTCGAATTGCAAGAAAGATAAAAAAAATTGAGTTTTTCATCTTGGTGAATAGTAACTTGAGATTGATCGAGTAAGTTTTTTCAAAGTTTGATATTTTTCCTATGTTCCTTAGGTGCCCAAGGTCATGTCCATGTAGTTGTTTTTTCATTTTATTGTCCGTATGATTTATTATGAATTTTTACGTATTGAATTTGTAATGGGCAATTGAGGAAATCGATAAAACTCGAGATAAAGGGAAGAGCAAGGTGTAGATGGTCTTCGAGAGTGTGTTTCAACTCTCTTGGTATGTGTAATTAACATAAATTGTGAAATTTTGATTTTGCCCTAATTATGCCATAATATGCCATTAATGATGGTTGAGAGGCATGATGGCTAAATGGCCTATGTGTATGTACCTCGGTGTGAAATGGGATGATATGTATGCAAGTGATGAATTGTGTATGTGAATGGTCAATTGGTTATATGTATGTGAGATAGGAACATGTAATGTAATAATATACATGTAAGATACATGGATGATAATATGGGTTATGGTGTGTTTAGGTATACCCATGCTTAATGATAAGCATGAGATGAGTAAGTATGGTTGGTAGTATGTTTATGATCATGAGGAATGAGATGGTATGTATGATAAAAAGGAAATGTATATGATAGCTTACCATGATGGTGAGGCCAAAAGGCCATGGCATGTAGATGGTGTTTATGATGCATGTTATGTATGTTAGTATCTATGTATGATCATATGCATGGAATTAATAATGTGATTAATTATGTTTAATAGTTTGGCCGTGTAATTTTGTATATGGCCATAATGTATTTAGAATAGATTATGTGTAATGTTGACATAAAAGATACATAATGCGACAATGCATTCTTTTATTGATGTAATGCATGATATTATGCATGAATGATGTATAATGAGCTTTATGTGGCAAAATGCTTTATTATTGTGCATATGGCATGTTCATGACGTATACAACATGCATGTAATAAAATGAGAGCCTATATGGCATGTGAATGATATATTTATGAATATGGTGACTTTGTGCATGAGCTTATAAGCCATGTGATTATGATATGGCAAATAAATGTAATGAGAAAGCATAATGCATTTAATATGAAAGAGTAATGATAAAATGTGTTCATGAGCATATGCATGTAATGACTTTGAGATATGGTATTGTAATGTGGTGTTGCATGTCATAATGATGTATAAAGCTTAGGATAACACTTTTTTCTTGGTTTAGCCATTAGTTGGCTAAACCAATTTAATTAAAAGTAATATTAAGCAATATTAATGAGGTGAAACTAAAAATAATTGGTTAGTAGCCCCATGCAAGTAAACAGCCTGGTTGAATAGGTTGACTGGTCAGGTAGGAGTCGCAGCAGCTACTAGGATACTTTGGTACCTCTGTAGCCTTTGAGTAGTGATATGTGAACCTTTAGGTTATTTTTATGTCCTAACTTATGGGTCTGATGCGTTAATCTTCATATCTTATTTTCTGACCTTCAAGTCTAATACGTGTTGATTTTTGGATTTATGCT
>CANXYI010257135.1:0-22761 GCA_948208565.1 Hura crepitans | reverse complement strand
TGATGTAAGCATAAATTAAATAAATAATTATAATAACAAGGTTAATTGTGGTTATAGCATAAATAAGCGTAAAATAATGATGCGTACCTTTTTAATGATTCATTCCATGTGATAATTATGTTTTTGGCATAATTCTAGGTTTAATCCATTTATATGATATATGTGATATACCTTAGAGTTTTAGACACGTAATGTTGATGGCTTGATGTATATCAAGTTTTGAGACCCGAATATGCAAAAATGATGCATTTGCATAGTAATGGATCATAATGCATTTTTGTATGCTCGTTGTCATGTAAAATGAAGAATGTGTATGTTGTGACCAAGATATAAATAAGTTATGCATGTAATTGAATTAATTCATGTTGAAAGTGATTACGCTGTGAATATGGACCTAAATGGTTTTTCATGTTTTTAAAGGCAAGTATGTGTTGAAATTGCATGATTATGCTATTATCATAATGTGTGCATGTGTATGGTTTGATATAACTCACTTAACATATATTACATGAAAGAATGCTTAAATTTCTATATCTAGTTAAAGTGATTGCACCACTAAGCGAAAGCTTAGCGCATTGCCTGCTTGCAATATGTATGCAATAGAGCAGCAGATTAAAGCCAAAGCTTCTGCGCCACAGGAGACTTTTGAACATATCCCCAATGTAGGTATTTTTAATCATTTTGTAAAAGTGTAATGATGTAAATGTAATAGTAGTAGTGTGCTCTTATGATTTTGGAGGGATTGGACCTATTCTATAACTTGGGTTATTTTTGTAACTAAAGTTGTAATATTGCAAAAGCTTTATTTTTCTCGCATGATTGTGTGATAAATTATGATGTTGCATGTGAGAATGCTATCTGAGTTAAGTTTGAGGCTCATTGCATTTTGATGTGATTTGGAGGGTTAGAAGGACCCATTGGAGTCGAAGATGAGTTATTTGATGTTTTATAACTGTTTTTAAGTAAGTAAAAATTTGGAAAAGTGTCCCGGTATAGCCGTTATGCTACCAAATTTTTGACACGATAACTCCAATGTTACCTCGATATGTGTGCCAAATGAATTTCAATTTTTTATAACTCTTTAAGTTAAGAAATTGGTTTATTATTTATTTAATAAAAATTTTTTAATTAATTAGGTTTTACGAGTATGCAAAATTAAATATCGGTATGTGGTGGCACTCCTTATTCGAGTTCGGTGTACAGACCAAGTAAAGGGTGCTACATGCAAAGTGGGTCGCTCCACAGAGGAAGAAATCAAAAGGGAGAGGGAAAGGAGAGGGGTAAGGGTTTTGAACAGAAAATAGGGGGAGCGATTTGTGAGAGGGGATGGAAATGAAGGGAAATTCATTTTCCTCCCCTATTTATAATTTTTCAAAAATGAATGTTTCATTCTTTCAAAAAATTATTTTAACCGATAGGAATATCAATTTTCCCTCATTTCTATCCCCAAAATTCCATAAATCTAAGCCTTAAATCCTTCCAAAATCTCAAGCCCAAACTATGACAATAACTCAAAAAATTAATGCATTTTATATCCCAAAAAATTAGTATAATTACTTCCCGATCTCAAAAAATTCTAATTTTAAAGCCAATGGACTATTCAAAATATTTGAGTATCAGGTTGTAACATTTTCATATTATTTTGGGCAACTTTTTATTTTATTTACAACTCAGCTTTGTCTGCAGCACTATTCATAGGACACTGCCATAAAATCTCATTTAGCATTTTTAACCATCTAAATGACTTCGAATTGGCTTCAAACTTTGCCCAAAATTCTCTTATAATTAATACTACCTATCGATATATTTAGTGTGACTAGGGTTTCAAGAAGCAGTAGTCACCCTAGGAAGTACTATTCACAAGAGTCGAGATTTTCGAGTCGTTACCTTTAAAGTATGAGAATTTAATGTCATAATTAAAGTCTTAGGAGAGAATGATATTATAGGTGATATTGGCATGCTTATATGAGTGATGGATTAAATATGATAAGTAAAATAGTTAACGTAAGCTTGTTTTGAAATGTTAAAGTTTATATGCTCATACATATTGGTATGAGATATAACCGAATAATGCTTTAAGTGGTTATATTTAAGGTTGAATGACTATTAACATAGTTTGATACTATGTTTGAGATAAGATGTTAATATATGTATGATATTAACATAATTATGAAAAGCAATTGAGAATGTAATTGTAATTAAAGTAAATTGTTGGATAATGCATGTCTTAAGTGAAAAAGTGTGTGTATATGTGAATGTGATTATGAGTAATAAATGAGAATGGAAATTAATGCTTATGTCTTGTGATGTGTTATGATATGAGTATGTTATAATGCTTGAATGATGATTAAATTGATAAATTAAGTGTAGAATTTCATGTGGCCAAATGACTCTTATGTTTATTTAATATTATGTTGCTATGTGTTATGATTGAGGAAATCTTGGGTTAAGTTGAGCATGATATGCATTTATGTAATTTATATAAGGTATGATAACATAATGAAGATGTAGAAATGAATGTTTTAATATGGAATATGGTATGGCCAAAATTCATGAAGGGTGTGACTAAGTGCATGTTGGGCCATTATATAAGTTTTATATATTATGTGCATATGAATGATGCTAAGTGATTATGGGATATGCATAGATGTTGAATAAATGATTGTGGTGTGTAGCCAAATAGTGAAACATGTGGGTTAAGTGATGTCGAGTGTGTGTGTGTGTGTGTGTGCATTAAAATGAAGTTATAAAAGTTTAAAATGAGTTAAGTTGAGTTGATGTTAGTGAATATGTATGTATTTTATGAAATGATGTACATTATTCTCAATTTTATGCTTAAGCCAAAATGTATGCCTAGATATGTTCACCTTATGAATTGATGACCATGTTATTTCCATATGTTAAAAGAGAATAGTGCACTTTGAAGAGCTAATGTGGCCGAAACAATTATGGCCTATTATGCTATATTTGCTAGTCATGAGAATATGACCCATGATCATGTTATTGAACATGTTACAAGAATTGGGAAAGTGTCTATGAGATTAAGACATTGTGTGGCATATCATGGAATATAGGCATGTAAATTGTATTTATGCTTTATAACACATCGCATGAATTATTTATAGGTCGTAATCACATCATCATATTTTATAATAACATAATAAAATAAAGAAGCTTTAATGACACAAAAATAGATGAAATAGATTTTTATAAGTTATTTAAACTAAAGTAAGATAGTGTAATTAAATGAAATCGATTAATAGCCCATTCAAGTAAAACAACCTAGCTAGATAGATTAATCGTGTCATGACCCAGGCCACTTGCTTGCAGATATTATCTGCTTTGGGCTACTACCCTTCACGATTTTGTTATTAGGCAAAGGGAAGGACTTCCCAAGTGGTAAGGCATGCTTCATTCTCCTTTCCAACCCATGTGGGATCATACATCTCATTTAACTTCTACCCAAGTTTGACCAAACATGCCGTTAGGCCAATTTTGATTATTTATCCTCTTCTTACTACTAATTTTCATCCGTTAAAACTTCTATCAAGCATTATCAGACAATTATGGAAAATCAAGTAGCATAACAGCTGCCCTAGTAACTAACACCAATTAACCCTGAAAAGAAAAACACTTCAAAACTCATTTCCCAGCCACATCCCCCCTTCTAGACCCTTTAGTCCTCCAGAACACAATCAAAAACACAAACCATACTTAATTCACAAGTCATAAGGTCATAGACCCATCACCACACAAGCATGCATAAATAGATATTCATTAACAAGCAAAATTGTACGAGCATTCATTTTACCAAGTTCATTTATACACATGTCCCATAACCCACATTGTCTATATACATGAGGGCATCTATATGCAGAATTCAAAAAGAAATACAAAAAGTACCAAACGACTCTGTGGCAGCTACACTATTAATGAAGTCTAATGTTGACCGTCGATCTATCTATAGCCTACACATTGGAACATCGACACGCTGAGTATAACACTCAGTGGTGGAATAAACCAAACATATTATGTCCAAACATGCAAGCATGTAATAGGTTGTATTCCATATAATATTCATTAACCTTAAAACTCTAAGTCCATTCACTTAATTAATTTAGTCTACTTATCTTTTTATTCAAGTCACTTTATTACATTTAAAGCCTATACTAGACAAATGACACTTTAAGACACCAGATAGCAGGATTTATCCTATGCAGTGGCCCACTTTTAGGGCCTAAGTAGCTACACCTATCTCACCTGATAACAGGGATCAGACTAGTAGATAGCAGGGACCCGTCCGTAGACCACTCCTAATATATGTAAATCAATCAACATTATCAAGGTGGATAGCAGGGACCCATCTATAGACCACTCCCAATATCCACAAATAAATAACATCGCAGGGTTCATCATAAAACCTCAGTGGCTGCACTCGCAACAATCAATACATAGCAGTGGGCCTCAGAAGGACTAACTACCTAACAGCTACTTTATCCCCTAGTTGACTGGTTAACCCATCCAGTGGGTGTCTAATTAATATTTTATCCTTAAGTTACATTTTTAGACAAAACCCAACCAAATCATCATAACCTTGCCACGATCGCAAAGTTACTATTCATTTGGTCAGTTTCTGCAACTGACACTATTCATTTGGTCATTTTGATATTTTGTGCCTTTCATCAATTGTATTATTCAAGTCTTATTTTCATCATTTCTTGACACTATTATTCTTATAGAAAATCCCTAATATAAGGAATATTATTTCACCATGTTCTTAGTCACATTTTCCCATTCAAACAAACTACATTTCCATGTCATATAAAGTGAAATTTTTAGGCCTTTTTCCTTATAATTTTCACACTTCCTTTATACACCATTTGTACAAAAAATGCATCAAATACCTAAATACACATGCCATACCCTATGTAGTACACCATTCGGCCATAACATTCCCACATACTTACACATGAAACTCTTCCTAAATTAACATGCAATTCTTATTAATTTCATGCCCAAAACATAACTATAGTCTAGTTATTCCAAATTGTCATGCATAAACCCAACATCTCACATTTCCATACAATGTCACACACACAAAACTCAATATACACATAGACATAGTAAGTTTAAGTTTATTCCACATACCTAGGGTGTGTGTACCACCCTTTCTCCACCACTTTGACTTTGATTCCCTTGATTTCTCTCATTTGAATTGGGCATTCCTAAACATACACCAATTTGGACTTAGAAAAATTCTCAAAAATTATCTATAACTCTAATTTAAATTCTAAAATCATGGTGATTTTTAGAATTGCCTAAGCTACCTATATCAAAAATTAAAAAAAAATGGAATTAAAGGACTTATACTCACTTTGGTCACTATTCACTCAAGTGGTGAATTTCCCAAATTTGAGCTCCTTTCTGGAATTTCTTGATGGAATTAGTGTCTAATATGGATGGAGGTTTTAATTTCCTATCTTTTGCAAGAAATTTAGGGGAGTTAGGAGAGAGAAAGAATGAAAATGGTGGTGTTTTAATGGAATATGGCATTGGATTTAGGGAGTGTGGGAGGTTGAAGAAGACTTGCACATGTGTGAGGTGTATACATATGTGTAAATACTTAAGGTAGATGGGTTGGATACCTTGGCTTGGGCCAAATGGCCATCAAATAATTTATGTGCATTTTATGTCCATTTTCACTTCAAAAATTCATAAAATATTCTCTGAGTCTCCAAAAATTTCCATTTTAGTTTTAAAAATCTTTGATTAGTAGGACTAGGGCCTACATAAAATTTCAAGTTAAAATTCAATCATTGACTTTTTGGCACTATTCATCACCATAATAAAATATTCAAAAAAAATATCTATTGACTTCAGAAAATTATAATTCCTCCTCCATCATGCTCAGTGGAATTTTTGAGGTTCAAGGTATGGTATTTTTGAGACCATCCGAGCACATCCCAAGGCTATCCCAACTCGACCTCATTTTATCTCCTCATCCACTAGTTCTTGACCTAAAATGATTTATTGGTTCTACTAAATTTTTTAATTCATTTGTTTTCCCTATTTTTAGGCTCGTCAAAGTTTTATGACCAATACGCCAATCATCGAACTTGAAATGACGACCCCCACTGTGGGGAACATCACTCGAGCCCTGAAGGTACTGTTCATAAGACCTTGACTGTCGAGCATTACAAATCGATCAACTAAAGGTTATAGTAGCTACTAGGGTACTTCTATGCCTTTTTCGTTTGTCCAATGGTCTTATGCTATATGTTTCGTCGATGGGCCTATGTTATATGTTGACCTATGGGTCTATGTTATGCTCAATTTTTGGACTTACATTGTTAGATAAGCCTTTGAATTCATAGAGGTCGTACTGGCCATCCATTTTATGTTAACTTGTGGGTCTATGTTATGCTTAGTCTTTGGACTTATGTTGGTAGATGAGCCTTCGAGTTTATAAGGGTCATAATGGCCATCTATTTTATATTGACCTATGGGTCTATGTTATGCTCAATCTTTAGACTTACATTGGTAGATGAAACTTCAGGTTCATAGAGGTCATATCGGCCATATATTCCCGCAATCCATAGGATTTTGTTTTCCTTGATATGGGCAATGCTATAATAAAGTAAACAAGAATCTAATATATAAAGTTAAATAATTTACACATCCTTTCCTTATTACATTATGTTTATACATTTAAATAATTTACACATCCTTTGCTTATTACATTATGTTTATACATGATAAAACATATGGTATGTTTTATAGGATCACACACTTAAATATGTATTTTGCATATCAAAGATGTTTATTTGACTTACGCATGTTTTTATGTTTATTGTTATAATGAATTATGTTTAAGATTAATTACATACATAAACAGAATCTATGTATGTTGATATCATTATTATACTTATGCATGTATTACGACATTAGGTTGCATATATAATTTACACCTTAGTGTATACATATGGCTATCAATAAATTTCCATACCTATGATATGCCTACTATAGTATGACTTGTGTGCACATAATTAATCATTATTTTAATATAAGGTAATAATGCATGATATATATATATATATATATATAGGTTAATGTTAAGATAACTTATTAGAAATTGGTAACATGAGGTAAATTAATAAAATGAAGAATGACATTTGTGCATGTGCTAATATATAAATAAAGTTCTATAAACAATTATAAATGATAGTAAAAGTGATTCTGTATATCAAATGTTATTTGAATTAAGTGAAATGTGTTATTGCTATGTATAACGTAAGCTTTATGTAAGTCATATTATAGTGGATACACCACTAAGCTACAAAGCTTAGCGTATCATTTGTTTGTGATGTGCAGGTTTTGGGAAGGCTTAAAATGAAGACTGTTTAAGCTATAGAGATCATAGGGTTTTGAAGGTGATGTTGTTTATATGGTTTTTGTATGTCATATGCAAAAAGAATAAAAAAGATTGTATAAGCACTTATATGTGTACTATTTTATAGATATTGGGCCTAAAATGTACCAAACATTTATGTGAACATGTAATATATATATATATATATATATATATATATATATATACACAATGATGTATAATTGTTGAGTATTGATTATATGATGATTAGAGAGTTATTATGTATGTATGGTTTAGAATGGTTATAAGATGAATGTTAATCTTTATGTATATTTATGATTGGCATGATCTTATGTCTGGATGGTCAGATGGACCAAGATGATGATGAAATATGTTTTGATATATTAGAAGTGTTATTTTTATGTAGTTACTATTTGGGATAATGTCCTGGTACAGCCATTATGCTACCAAATTTTTGATACGATGACCCTATTAGTGTACCTCAGATGAGATTTTTGTTATAAAGGGTTTTGGATAAGTCTATATAATTAGTTACATTTGAGAAAAAGTTATAAGATATATAAATAGTAAGTAAATGGTAAATAGAATGAGTTGGATTTTGGTTATGTGTCACTCTTTATTCGGGTGTGGCAATCAGATCGAGTAAAGGGTGTCACACTACTACTAGGGATAAGGATCTACAAAGATAGATCTAAGACGTTGATAGGTTTTTTACAATCTACGTACAAAGGGTTGATAGATCTTTCATAGTCTACATACATAAACAAGATACTAAAGAAGTTTAGCTTGGATCTCTCTAAGAAAGGAATTATTCCTATGGCACAAGGGAAAATTCTTTCTAAATCTCTATGTCTATAGACACAAAATGAGAGAGAATGTATGAGTAGAGTCCCATATGCTTTAGCTATAGGATCTATCATGTATCCTATGTTATGTACTAAACCTAATGTAGCATTTGCTCTAAGTGTCACGAGCATATTCCAATCTGATTATGAAGAGGAACATTAGTTGGCTATCAAGAACATCCTAAAGTATGTGAGAAGGACTAAAGATGTATTTTTGGTACATGGAGAAGAGGATTTGCAAGTAAGTGGGTATACTAATGCTAGCTTTTAGGCTAATAAAGACTATTGCAAATCCTAATTAGATTATGTGTTCTTATTTACAGGAGGTGTAGTTATTTAGAAGAGCTCCAAATAAGATGTAATTATAGACTCAACTACCAAAGTAGAGTACATTACACCTTTCGATATAGCTAAAGAAGTAGTATGGAACAAGAAGTTCATCACTGAACTAGGAGTCATACCTTCTATTATTGACCTAATACCTCTATATTGGGACAACAACTAAGCAATTGTGCAAGCAAAGGTAACACAAACTCATCAATGATCCAAACATGTCCTCGAGCACTACCATCTAATCCAAGAGATAGTTAGTAGATAAGATGTAAAAATTGAGAGAGTCCTCACTAGTCACCAATCCTCTCATTAAGGCACTATCATAAAACAAGTTTGATCTCTATATAAATAATATGGGTATTAGATACATTGTTGATTAGATCTAGTGTAAGTGGGAGATTGTTAGTTGTATACCCTAGAACACATGTATAATAAGGATATTTTGTGTACATTAAACATTTGTTTATTAAATAAAGGAATTCTATATTACATAAGTGCTTATGTTAATTCATTTGCTTGATATATGTATCTTAAACTTTGTAATAAAGTCATTGGTATCATTTGACAGTGAAAAGAATATCATGTAGAGTTCATGATGTGAGATTCTTATTGCATACAAATGTGAAATACCAAAATCATCCCTAGTCATAGTTATTAATAAGATAAGACATTGTTAATATAGATAAATTAGCATATGTTATACTATTTGGCCTAGTCAAATAGTAGTTTTCAAAAGCTATAAGCATAGTAATGCTTAGATCTAACATATGGATGCTTGTTGAGAAACAAGTACATTAGAAACCCAATATGAGATCTTTGAATGGATACATAACTTATATCAGTGAAATTATCTCATCATATCAATAGGCACAAATATCTTCTAACTTGAGATCACTAATGGTATCTTAAGTATCAAAGGCCATGCTTTGACTCCAGTGATTTTACTTCACTATGATGTATACATAGCTAAGAAGTTAAATATAGCTTGAGATACTTGAATGCATTTGAGTGATCAATAAAGGACTCACCACCCTAAGTTGTAATAGGGAGTTTATCTCATAGTTCTAATCTTTCCCTATTTAGGGAATCTTTGGCCAAAGTGAAATACAAGTGTGAATGAGATTCATAAGGGCATTTTGTGTCATTCATCATCAAATCCTAAAATGGGTCGGGTGAGATGCATCATAGTTTAAGATATAGCATTCTTATTACATGCAAATGTGTCTATACTTAAATCATCCCTAGTCATATTATTAATGAGAAAGGATATTGTTAATACGGATAGACTAGCACATGTTATACTCCTTGACTGAGTCAAGCAATAGTTCTCACAAGCTAAAAGTATGGTGATCCTTAGGGTTAACATGTGCATGCTAGTTTAAGAAATAGGTATATTAGAGACCTTGACATAAGATCTTCACATGGAGATATAATCTATGTTGGTGAATACATCTTATTATATCAGTAGTACAATTATTTTTAAACTTGAGATCACCAAAGTATCTTAGGTATCGAGTGTTGAATTTTGACTCTATTGCTTATGCCTCGCCATGGGGTGTTCTTAGCAAAGAGATTAGGTACAACATGAGCTATTTTAAGGTAGTTGAGTGATCAAAAAAGGATTCACTCCCTAAATTATTGTGGGGGTTTATCTCACTTCTTATACGACTCTTTATTTAGGAATCTCTAGCTAGAGTATGATGTCTGATGAATGTGATTCATGAAGGGCATTTCGAGAATAAAAATTCTAAGTTTGAGATTTAATATATTTAGGGCTAAATGAAATAAACTTAGTTAAGCTTGGGTTGACACAAAGTCTATACCCAAAAATTCAATGAGATAAAATAGTGTGAAATGAGTTAATTACATGGTAATTGCATATAGAAGGGTTATGGTCAAACTACTGACCTTTTGACACTTAAGTAGTCATAATGCATGGCTAGATAGCAATCTTGGCTTGTACAAAAGTGATATTATTGATTGAGAATGAATAATAATTCAAAGAAGTTGAAATCATAGAATCCTAATTCAAGTAGGATTGTGTTTTAACTTGATATTGCCAATGTGCTTCAAAAGCCTAAAAGGTCACACACATATAGAAAGGGATTCAAGATTATATTTATTAGTAATATAATTAAATGGCATGAGATGTCATAAAATAAAGAGAGAGATAAATGGGAGATAAAATGCACATAAAAGGTCCATCAAATGGACCATGCATATAAGGTTATTTTGTTGAACCAATAGACTGTGTTTAATTATTAAAAGGCCAAATTTTTGGACATTGCTTTAACTAACTAAAAATGAAATTCAGATATGACCCAAAAGCGGAAAAAATAAAACAAACCCTAGCCTATTTAAAAGGGTGTAGCAAAATTTTACATAGTGCCTTTAACAGTGTAAATTGTGTGAACTCCCTCTTTTTCTTTTTCTACGATTTCTTTACTAGCCTCTAATAAAATTGTACCCATTCTTGAATGCTTCTTCTAGTGCAAATACATTCATAAGTAGTTCGAGTTGGATTACTGCGGTTTGCTACAACTCAATAAGAAAGAAACAAATATAAAGAAAGAAATCTTTAAGTATTATAAGCTTCTATGTCACTTTTCTTCATAAATACGTGTGAGATATAAAATGATCCTAGTTTGTAGTTTTGAGATATTTACTCTACTATTGTAACTATGATTTGCATAAGGCTTGAAACCAATTGTTGTGTCAGAGCCAGGTTATATCAACTATATTTGAGAAATTGCTTGTTTTAATTAGTTCCTATACATATTTATGTGATATGAATTTTATGTGGCTAATTCTGAATGATTCTTTTTATTTAATTTTAATCATAATTAGAGATATTTAATCATGATTTAATTAGATTTAAAAATTAGAAGATGATTAATCAAAAATAATTTGATTAAGCATGAAAGCATCCTCTGTGCACATAGAACTACTAATTAGATTTTATAGAGTAATACATGGCTGTTCTTGCTTTTTTTAATTGCAATTTTTTGTGATTAAAACATGATTTTGAAAGTTTTATATGATAATATTAATTACAACTGGCAACTGTTCCATAAAAATTTTGATAAAAATTGAAAGTGAAACATGTATCCAGGGTTCATAAAGGAGCCTCAAAATCGACTATGAGATAATATTATTGTTCATGTTTGATTTGTTTTCCAAAATTACAGAATTGTTTATTCATGAATACAAGATTCTTATGATATTAATTAAAAAGGTTTTAAGTTGAGAAATTGCATTGAATATGAATCAGATTCAAGAATTTGCTTGATTGTTAAGATTGTATATAGTTTTGGGATTCAATAATGGTGAATTTTGTCAATTGAATTGGCCATGACTTAGATGACCTAATGAGTTGATCTAACTTGACAAAATTCATGATTAAAGATCCAAAATAATGTCAATTTCTATTAGAACTAATCCAAAGTCGTTTGGATAAGGTTTAGGAGTCAAAAATGCAATATAATTATTTGTTTACTGGGAATTCAATTTCTAGTGAACTACAACTTTTACTATTGTGATATAATTAAAATTTTAATATGATTGAAATTTCATATTCTAGAATTAGAGGATTAATTTTATCCTTGTCTAATGAGATTAAAATAAAATTAAATTTAAAATTAGATTGGATAGGGATAAACAATCCTTATCAAAATTAGAATCCTAGTTTGCTTAGAATTCAATTCTTAAGTAAACTAATAATTTGTAGTCTTCTAACTAAAGTCAAATCCCAATGAGACTAGAATTCTTAGTTTATAAAATTAATGTGATTTTTTTATTTAATGGGATTAAATAATTAAATTGCATAAATTTATTAATGAGATTAGTAATTAAGATAGAAGATTACAAACATGCATAATTAAAATTGTTTTCCTTTTTCGGTGAGATAGAAATGCTGCATTTTTGGAAATGGTTTCCATAAATGAAAAAGGTTTCTAAATATGGTTTATGTGTATTAATGAGATTAATACATACCATATTTAATTAATCAAGAAAGAATTAGAACATAAAATAGATAACATTGCAAAAGTTGTAATCTTAGTATTTCACATTACAAAAATCGATTATTTCAAAATATTGCATTAAAGAATGCATTTAAGGGTGTATGAAAAGGCATAATGCCCTAGTTATGGACTATATGATGAATGCCATTGATCATATGCATGAATTTATTTTTGGTAAATAGGTTCTATGTGTCCCTGCCTCTCTCTTTTGTTCTATTGTATTTCTCTTCTTATCTAACACTCCTTAAATGTGGCCTAAGGTTTTCTTTCTTAAGAATTATGTAATTAGATTACATAGGAACTAGAAGAGGAAAAAAGTATAAGGAGCAAAGGAAAAGTTGGCAACAAAAAAGAGTACCCAAGAAAAAAATATTTTGTAATAATAGTATATTATTATTTATTATTTTTCTCTAAGTTGTTATTTAATACATCCATGTAAGTAGGACCAAGTCAATGTTTTTGATGGCTTGAGGAAATTGCTAAAGAATAAGTCCATGAATAGATCATTTAATTTATGCTTGATTGATGAGATTAATATGCATAGCATGCTAATGCATGCAAACCACATATGATAAGACATTAAAGGATAAAAAACCTTAATTTAAATATTAAGATATAATGCCTTTTATTAATATAAGTTAATAAAACCAAAGTTCTATTTGTAATTGGGTTATTAAGTGTACTCTAGCCCACTCTAAATATAATATGTTTATAATTGTATTATTAGGTCTATCTTAACTTATTCATTAATTTGTTGAACATACTTAAGGTTAATGAATTAAGAGGTAAGGTTGGGGAAATGTATATGAGATATGCATGCATCAAGAGTTGATGACCTAATGATTCAGTAGTTGCATAAGTTGCAATTGACATGTGTTGTCTACCATTTGAGTTAAAATTGGCCCATTGGGCATACCTAAGGTATAATTTTAATAAAAATGGATATTAACCTATTAAAAAAGCTTCCAATGGGCTTTTCCACATCAATAAAGAGGGTTATAGGTTCATATTAAAATAGTGAGAGTTAAATGCATATTCATACTCTAACATGTTTTCACTTTCACATCTAAATACATCATCATAAGCACTACTAATACGAACCTACACAACATACTTGAAGCTAATAAATTAATTAGTTCTAACTTCAAAGACGAGCATAAGAACTTAAAAATTATTTTAAGATCCAAGAAAATAACCTATGTGTTAAACACCATGATCCCACTTGTACCACCAAATGATATGGCAATTGAAGTTTAGTAGGCATTTCTAAAACATTCTGAAGATAGTGATATAGTAATATGTATAATGCTTGCCTCTATATCCTCAGAGCTTCAAAAAATAACATAAGCGTATGGATGTTTATACAATCATCATTCACCTAAAGGAAATGTTTAATGAGTAGAGCTATAAGGAACTATATGAGATATCAAAATTGTTATTCCATAGTAGAATGGTGGATACAACTTTAGCTATACAACATAAGCTACAGAAGAATTAGTATATTAAGAGGCTTGCCTCATTGGGCTTTGCAATGGATTATTAGTTAACCATAGACTTAATTCCATAAACCTTGCCAATTATCTAATGAATAAGATATCCACCATTATGTCTAAGCTCATCAATATGCTTAAGACTGCTAAAGATTCTATCAAAAAGCAATCATGGTTGTTGATGCTTCTACTTCTATCAAGAAACTGAAGAATAAGAAAAAGAAAACAACCAAGTCCTAAGGTGGGGTCAAGAAGAAGAAGACTCAGCAAGCTGTTACAGCTAAGAAGACAAGCCTCAAGGGGACCTACTTCTATTTTAGAAAGACTAGACATTAGAAGTGGAACTACAGGGTATACCTAGAGTCTCTTAAGACAGAGAAGCATATATATGCTTCTACTACAAGTATTTATGTTATTGAAATAAATACTAATACTACTTCAAGTAAACACAACTAGGTATTAGATACTAGATGTGGAACTCATCTTTGCTATAATATGTAGGGACTAAGGAGCAGAAGAAAGATAAAGAAGGGTGATATGGACCTACAAGTTACAAAAGAATCAAAAATTGTTGCATTAGCTGTAGGGACTTATTATTCCAATTTATCTCATGGTTTAGTTTTAGAACTAAATAATTATTAATTTGTTCCATCTTTTAACAAGAACATTATTTCTTTGTCCTATCTTTTTGAATAGGATTTTGACATTTCTCTTAATAAGGACAAAGGTTGTTCAATATTTTTTAATAATATATTTTATTTTTTAGGGTCAAATGTCAATGGGATTTACATTTTTTATCAAGATTAAGAAATTCATAACATAAATAACAAGAGACTTAAAAAATAGCTTGAATCCATCTCACTTATGGCATTGTCATTTAAGTCATATAAATGAGAGGTGCATTACTAAGTTACACAAGTTAAGTGACTTAGGATTATTTGATTATGAATCATTTGATGCATGCTAATATTATTTAAAGGGAAAAATGAAAAAAAAATCATCCTTCAGTGGTAAAGGAGAACATGCTAGCAATCTATTGGAACTAACACATACAACTGTATGTTGTAATGCCTAAAAATCCTGATGTTATGAATCATACTTCCCAAGATGTGAATATTATTCCTTGAAACGTTAGTCACACTAATGTGATAGAATGGAAGTATTAATCATCATATAATTTTGTGTAAAATTTGAAGTGAAAACAAAGTCATTTAGATGGTTAAAAATGAAAGTAAAAATTTTACAATAGTGTCACATGAATAGTGACCTAATTTTAGCTAAGCCGTAAAATATTTGGTTTTTGCTCAAAAAATTTCATGATCGATACAACTTGATACTTAAATATTCCAAATATTCCATTAGCATTGGAATTGGAATTTTTATACATCAGTAAGTGTTTTCTAAAAATCGGGCAAAGTTAAAAAAGTATTGATTTAATTTGTTTTTCACATTTTTTAAGAGCAATTTTTTTAGGCCTTTAAGACATGATTCAAGACACCTTATGTGATTTTTAGAAGTGTTAATTAGGGATTAAAATAAGTGAGAAAAGATTTTAAAAGAAATGGAAAAGGGGAGAATTATTTACGGCCATTGGATGAGAGGAAAATGATTTTGACCATAGGATGGGTTTGATCTATAAAAGAGGTCAAAATTGCCACATATGGTCAAAGTTGGAACAGGCCACCTTTTTCCTCCTCACTCCCTTAAGCTGATGGCACACCCTTTGCTCTGTCTCTCCCTTTCTTTTTTAATTTTCCCTTAAAATTCGTCCTTTAAAATCACTTCTAAACATTAATTCCCATGGATTAAGGTTTGATTATTGAGAGAAAGTCAAGAAATCAAGCTTAAAATTAAAGATTTTGAAGGAAAGAGGTTGATTTAAATAGTAATATATTTTTTTATAGGGTGAGAATTTCCTGAGTTTGACATTTTTATAAGGATACTTAGGGCCTATATAAGACTTTTATAAAGTTAGACTTCATTTTTATTGAGTCTTTGAATTTATATTAAATTTTGATAGTGAAAGTGGTGCATGTAATGTAGAGAAAAAGGGACCCAGCAAATTAAAGGGCAAGGAGAAGGTTTGAAGAACCTATTTGGGTGTATATAAGCTCAAAGGTAAGTGTATTCACTATAGTATGTAATATATGTGTTAAACTATGAGTTAAAGTGTGTAATTAATGCATGTAATTAATGTGTGATATTATGTAGTGGCATGTAATGAGTTAAGATATTTGAAATGGTTATTTATGATTGTATATGTGCTATTAGATGCCTTAAATGATGAAGAAGTGATAAAAGTGTATAAAAATGCATGATGGCTGAAATTCTCAAGTGTGAGGATATATGTGTTATGTGGTTGTAATGATGTTATACGGTATGGAATTGGATGGTGATGTATTAAGGATGCAAATTTGACATATTGTATGTATGTAATTGATGTTTGGCCCAATGATAATTGATATTAATGTGATATGTATGTTAGTTGTAAGCATATTTAGATAAGTATAAGATGTTATACAAAAGTGACATATGATATAGAAATATGTTGCATAGTTAAAGGACAAGATTGAGGGAGTTTGCTTCAGTTAGTTATAATGGCTAAAATTGGTGTGTTTTTAAATTGGCATTAGTGTGATCAATATGGTAATAAATTACATTGATATGTATATGATGTAAAATTTGAATGAATATTGTGCCTATATTTGCCTTAAGTCGACATAATATAAGGCCTGGCTATGCCTATCATGACTTGATGTTTAGGCCCTTATAAATGGTCAAGATGAAAAGCATGCTTATAAATATTTTTAAATTATATGAATAAGAATGTATTAAGTGTCTTTGATCATAAACTACATGTTTATGTATGATGGCTTTTGTTGGCCAAATGACCCAAGCACATATTATGGATGATTATGTTGATTTATGAGACATCTTGGCATGATATGATAAGTACAAAGTTTAATACATGGAAGTATACTTTTGCCATGTCTTTATGGCCATAAAGCATAACATGTGAATTGTAAATGATGTGATGATCATAATGTCAATGAGACATGAATGATGACCATTATCTAAGTAAGTAATTAAAAAGCTTAACCTTTCCCTTTAGGTCATTTGTTAACCTATCATCTAATAAAATTTATTTAACCTATATTAAAAAGGTGAAACCAAATGTAAAAAAGTGATGGCTTATTTATGTAGACAATCTAGCTTAGATAGGTTGATCAATCAACTAAAAAGATTAGCAGTTTCGTAGGGCACTTCGGTGCTATTGACCTACAGGCTAATGTGTTAGGCACTTTAGTGCTACTGACTTATGGGTTAATGTGTTGGGCATATCTATGCTACTAGCCTACAAGTCAATGTGTTGAGGCCAACGGGCCACTATTTTTGCCTTCGAGCTATAATTTGAGATGAAACCTATAGGTCATTGTTTGAGACCTCTATGGTCATTGTTTGAGACCTTTGTGGTCACTGATTCTCGTTATCTAGTTTTGGATAAATGTCTCTTATATGTGGGCAAATTGGATAAATCAAATTATAATATAATGTTTGATATAATAACATACTTGATAATGAGATCTTATCTTATATACATCATCAACATATAAGTATGAATGATATATTAGTGACTAGTAGTATGCATGTAATCTTTTGATGAATTAATTGCATGATATGAGAGATATATGCTTGCTAAGAGTGAAGTATGCATGTTATAGTCATAATGTGCACTCTATGTTTCAAAGTATGCTACTTATCATAAATGAACGCTTGTATGCATGTGATTGTATGCTATATTAAATGCACCACTAAGCTTTATTACTTAATTCACCATTATTTTTGCAGTGCGTAGGTTACAAAATTACAGATAGAAGCTAAAGCCTTAAGTAGCTATGTAAATCAAGATATAGCTTTTCTTTGGGGTATTTTGACTTCCTTTGTGTGAATTATGGATTATCATGAATGTAGTGCACTCATATGTTATGCAAAGGGGATTTAAACTTAAACTAGTATTTTGTAACATTTTGTAAACTTTAACTGAATAATTTTAGTTAGTAATGCACATCTAATATGTTGATATTGGATTATATTATACTTATACTTTTAAAATACATATATGTAAGAAATGTAGTATTGAGATTTTGGGTGGATCAAGAGGATCTAATTGAGTTATGTTAATGTTGAATGAGTTTATAGAAGTGCTTTTGAGCTTGCAAGTACTATTCATTTTTAGAATAGTGTCATGGTACAGCCATTATGTTGTTGAATTTTTGGCACGAGGGTTCCCAAAACTATTTTAAAAATCTAAAGCAAATTTTAACTAAGTTAAGTTTTCAAAAATGCATATATGATCAAATGTTTTCAAAAAGGTTTTAATTTATATGGGTTTTTTAATAGGGTAAGTTCGGATATCGGTTTATGTGTCCCTTCTCATTCGAGTCCAATGATTAGACTAGGTAAGGGCTATCATAAATGTGGTCGAATGACTACACATATTAGTGTAATGCCCTAAAAATTTAAGATTTTGTAAGGACCTAAATTAAGGTATTAGACTCGAACATTGGGGCAAAAATCTTTAATTTGAAAAGAATATTACGTAACAGAAATGTAAGACAAAGATTTAAAATATAGTTAAAGTATTAAAGATGAATAGAAAATATAATTTAATAAATCATACAAATGAACACTTATGAAGTTATTAATAAAAATAAAGGAACAATTGCTATAGGAATTAAAGAAAGAAATTTAAAGGTATTAATTGGGAAAATTAGTTTAACAACTATTAAGTCTAAGATGAAATAATGAAAGAAAATATACACATAAATATATAGAATGACTTATGTTAAAATTAGTTAAGAAAGTGAGAAAGAAAATTTTTATGAGTCCACTCACAAAGTCAATTAAGAGGATGCCTAAAATCTTAAGTGGCAACTGAGTTAAGTAAAAAGAAAAAAGGGGGATGAAAGCTTGTTGTATAGATGTGTTGCTGGAGGGGTGTAAAAATTGACAGAAGAGCAGCTCTACTGCTGTGGCTACGAGGTAGTGCTGCCATTAGTGCCTTAGAGTGCAACTAAGGTACACAGATAGTAGCAAATATCTCAATAATCATAAGATAGAAAATTAAGGATTTAGAGAGCAAAAGTTAGACAGTACAGCCAAAATAACTGTAGTAGATAACAGCAGTTGATAAAGGAGCAAGAAGTGGTTATGCCAATTATAATAGAGCTATTGAAATAGAGGAGCCACCAAGATAATCAATAGTGAGTTGCAGTAGGGAGAGAAGTAGTCACGCTATTGTAGCAATGAGTTGCACCAGGGAGTGAGGCAACAAGTTATTAAAATCTTCCTATGGTTCCATGTGTTTGTTATTTGGTTTATGCCATTCTTTTATCCATGGTTAAGCATTACAAAATGTTAATAGTTGGTGTGATATGGTCAAGGGAGTATAGTAAGGCTAATGACCCTTGATAGCAAGGGGAAAGTCCTTTATATCATAATCTTGATAGTAGGAGATGCAAAACATGATTGTTGGGGACTATTTTGGCATTTAAGGGGTGTTGGGCATATGGTTCAAGGTTAAGGACAATGATTTAGGCATTTTACATGTCAGGATGTCTTACATATATTGCTTAGGTTGTCATTATCGAGAGGTTTCAGATGGGAAATTTGAGGCTAAAGAAGTAAGAGAACTGATTTGGGAAGGTTAGTGTGGCTTTAATTTAAACCTCTTTATTTCTAAGTTGAAATGTTATTTTGTTTGTTCTAAGTTCTATTGATTTATTAGTGTGTGTATGAGTTGAGCAATGAGGTGCTGAAATTTAGTATGGCAATGTATTTTGATGTTGATTATTTTATTCCTTCATCCCTCTTTTATTTTCTTATGTTAATTGACACATGCATGACCGAAATTTTGCTAAAGATTTATGGAGGCATTGAAGAATTTAGAAAATGTTAAATAAATGTTGATGATTAGTGAAAAGAGGATAACAATGTGAGTTTAAGGCTAGTCAAATTTTTTTATTTTGAGAAATAGTTTAGTAGGTGTTAGTATAACCCCAAACTAAAGTGGTAAGATTATAATTTGGTTTTAGGTTGGTTGTTTTCTTCTTATTATTGGCATGGAATTGAAGGGCTCTCTAATTGAGGAAATGAGTTGGTACGCTAAAATTTTGATGTGTAATATGAATATAATTAAGTGTTGCATATTTGGGTTATTATTAGAGTTAATTAAAAATGTTTCTTCTTAGATTATTGCATTCTTGGAATGTTTTTACTTAGATTATTGGATTCTTGGTATTGTGAGAAAATAGGTGGGATCGCAAGATGTTTTGGGTTTCGGTGAGAGGGTAAACATTTTTATCACTAGCTCTTTTATGAAGGCTATATGGCAGACAGCAAGTGTTTGTCATTTTAATTCATAGTCCCTTGCATGTTAAGATACCTAAAAAGAATTAGAGTTGAATATTCTTGCAATTGTGCTCCAAAAAGAGATAAATTACACAATTTACAAGTAGTAAGTCTAATTCATGACATGAAAAGTGTGTTTCAGTTTACTAACATCAGCTTAACATAGACAAAGGACCATGGTGATCTTTCTAAATAAATGTAATAATATGGTATGAGTATATAACATGATTAGAGCATATATAAGAATGTTGATAAAAGGAAATACATATATTAGTGTATGACATGAATAGAGCATGCATACACACACACACACACCGTAAGAATACAATGAAGTGAACATTAATGTATTTACATAATGGTTGATCACATTTCTATAAACATTAGTAAAGGTATAAACTTAAGCCTTCCTTTAGCATATGAAGTAGAACTTAAGAATCTTAGATGCATTCAATTAAAGAAATTAACTTCTTACAGTTATTTAACTATAGGTAATCTTGGTTAGATTGGATTTAAAGGGGCAAATGTATTTTAAAGACCAGATTACACCATAAAGTCATAGAGGTATAACAATCATGTTTGCATACTTAAACACTTATGCATAGTAGCATAATTTGATTCATCCCATGATGTATATTTTAGAGACTATGGTGATTACACTCAAATATGTGAACATTTACATAGGAATAACATGATATCTTTAAGGGTAAAAGCATGTATCATACTAGTTACATGATTGATAGAAGCACCCTGTGTAATTGTGAAGACATCATGAATGCTTTAGTTATACCTTTTATATACACATCAAGCTTATTATTAGCTATGAAAGAACAAATAAAGTCATACCAGGAGAATAAAAGAGTAAGACACAGAGAACATACCAAAAATCATTGACAGTATAGATGAATTTAGTCTTATAAATAGAGAAATTTCCTTCAACTAGAATTTCTTACATTCTATGCAAAACCACTACTATCAGTCATAGAAACAGTGTTTAATTAAATATAACAAGTCAAGTGTATGTATCTTAATAGTGTAAAAAAAAGATGGAAGCATTATGCACCTTTTCTAAATTAATTAAAAAGTAAAGGATTTAAGTTAAGACATAGAGCCAAGGTAAACCTCATAGAAATTTATCATCTTACAAAAATTTATCAACTTACAGTTATTAGCTCAACATAAGTGCTATACGAGCTATTTACAGTGATAGTGGCCAAGGCCACATGTGTTATTAGCTTACAAAAATTTATTAGCTTATAGTTATCAAGTCGGCATGAGTGCCATACGAGCTATTTACAGTTACAGTGGCCAAGGCCATATGTATTATCAGCTTATAGAAATTTATCAACTTACAGTTATCAGTTTAACACGAGTACCATACGAGCTATTTATAGTGACAGTGACCAAGGCCATATGTATTATCAGCTTACAATTATTAGCTCGACACGAGTGCCATATGAGCTATTTACAGTGACAATGGCTAAGGCCACAAGTATTATTAGCTTACAAAGATTTGTCAGCTTTATCAATGTATAGTTATTAGCTTACCAATTCATTTACCCTTCCTCAGGGTTATTCTGGGTGTGTTTTACCCTTGGCTCTAGATAATTTTAGAAAACTAGCCTTAAAAATGATAATGATACCTATGAACTCAAAATAAGCATAAACTAGTATTGGTACAATGGAAGAGGCATAAATGTTTTAAAACCCAATATAACAAGGATTGAACAAGGGTCATGATTAGATATTATGTACATATGTATAAATCAATATGGGTTTAATTATAATGTGACATAAAGAGGAAGAGTTACTAGTGCATCTTTATGAGTGTATGCCAAGTTAATGCAGTTTTAAACATAACTGAGTATATATGTATTTTGATTAGGTGAAACTCTATTAGAAGAAGGTAACATTTGGCCAGTAATAAGGCCAAGTGGTTGCATGCCATCAGCACATAAAATATACATGATATATATATATATATATATATATATGAAGAGGTGCATGATATTAGACAAGAATAGGACTCATACATGTATGCATGAATTAGTTTTATTAACCATACAAATTCTTGACAAGTTATGATAAAAAATAAATATTAAAAAATTTGCGACACACCTTCAGAATTTCCAGTGAAGAGTTCTTAAGGCTAGTAGGTATGGTTAAAAATGTCTTCATTAAGTGCTCAAGCATGTACTCAATTATAATTAAAAATTCTAAAAAGGTAAGCATGTCGGTCTTTCCAAGATAGATTATTAACATAGTTTTTTGGT
>CANXYI010257015.1:0-12873 GCA_948208565.1 Hura crepitans | reverse complement strand
TGAACACTATAAGAATGCATGATTAAGGATTTTGACTAGTTGTACCTAGAAGCTAGCTAAAGGAAATTGTATGAAAATAGGGATAATATGTGTATCAGTTTATGTGTGCTATTGAATAATCATGTGAACATGATTAGCTTAACTACTTTAGCATAAACAAGAGTAACATGTATACCATAAAATGACATGTAAAATGATACTAAACTTGGCTTGAAATAATGTATGAGAATGAGTTGTAATGTGCCTCTAAGGGGGCTATAACTTAAAGACTTAATAATTTGCCTAAACTTATGCCTTTGAGGGCTATTGTTCATGATCATATGTAATGGCATTTGAGCCTATGGCTTGGCCTTTTAAATGGCCTAGGATTTATTGGCTTAGGGCTTATGATATGGATGTAAATAATGGCTAAAACTACACTAAAAAATAAAGTGAATTAGACCTAAAATGCTTAGTAGAAACTTAGCTGCAATGACCTATAAATGTCCTAGATAACCATTACTTGAATCAATAAATCCTCTGGATAGTAAATAGGCTAGATTTGTGATATATTAATGGAATTAAATCTAGTATAATATATGGTAATTATTGGCACTTGAATCCTAAATATATTTTCTAATATTTTACCCAATACAGCTTGTTTATGGCTATACCAGACTAGGTTAATTTTCCACTGTGCTGTAAAAATTATAACCGTCTATTTTAAGATTATAATATTATAAAAAGTTAATCAGTAAATAAATGAACACTGATTGAGGTTATATGGCCCTCTAGTTAGACACCCACTAGATGGGTTGATCGGTTAACTTAGGGATTTTTGCAGCTACTAGTTTAATTGATTTTCAAATAGGGCCGTTAAAGTGGCCTAGGTTCATTTTTAGACCACTATATTAGTCAAACAGTTAGATTAGACTGTGACATTCACTTGAATTATATCTTTATTATCGATATAATGGCGTAGGTCCTAAAGGACCACTGCACTAGTCGGACAGTCAAATTAGACTGTGACACTTACTTAAATTATATCTTTATTACTAGTGCAATGGCATAGGTCTTAAAGGACCACTGCACTAGTCGAACAAACATAATAGTATACTATACAAACTAGTTTGCAACATCTTTATTCTTTAAATAGGGCCAGTACAATGGCCAAAGTCCTAAAGGATCACTGTACTAGCTAGTTAAATAGGCTAGTTTGCTAGGCACACTAGACATTATCCTTTACACCTTGGGTACTAGAATGTGACCAAGCTGGTAGCAGTGCAGGTCCAAAATGAGGACCACTACACTAGTTTATATTTCTCTCTAGATCTAGTGTCTGTCAGGGTTGTCTCTTGAGTTGGGCTAGCTAAATTTATTGAATAAAACTAATAAATTGCATATGACTATGAAATATAAGTAAGGGCATTTTTTGTAATTTTCCATTGATAATGAATAAAGGCTTAAAATGGTATAGTTTGTGCATCAAATGAATAATAATGACCAAACACATAAATTATATGGCTTGTAATAATTAATTAGATGATTATAGATAGAAACACCCTAGGGGTAAAACAATAATTTTGCATGCTAGTGTTATAAGTTGAATTAAGATGCTAGAATGAGATAAGAATAGAGGTTTTATGCATGGGTTAACTATTAGACATGTTTTTAATGGTTAAATTCACTGTTGAGTATTTTTATACTCAATGTACCTATTTCAGTGCATAGGTACCAAGGTCAAGGACATCGCTTCGTAAAGCATGCAATAAAGTTCAAAGGTTATTTTTGTGGAGGCTAATATGATTTAATTGTGTAGCTTTTGCACTCTATGTACTTAGGTAGGGAAAATGGGTGTGATGTATATAAGGGACACAGAGTAGTATTTATTTATAATAGCTTGTGCTATAATTACTCATGTGATGGTTTCTTTTATGTATATGTGATCTATGTTGATGCTTGTGAGCTTGAGGCTCTTTGTGTTTTTATTATGGCTTAAGGCCTATGATTGCTGTGTGATAGATGATGTTGATAGGATGATATTTAGGGCACCAAAAATGTCTAGGAGATGCGATTTATAATATAGAAGTGTTTACAGATAGAAAAGAATTTTGGGATAGTGACTCGGGCAACTGATATGCTGCCGAAATTTTTAAGACATACTGGGCTATGTTAAAATCCTTCTATAATAACCTAAACTTGATAATATGAACTTAAATAAACTATAGGAATAGACCGGACTAAATTTGAAGTCAGACAGGATTACCTAGTGTAGTACAAATAAAAGTTAAACGAATGATTGTGGGAAACGTGAGATAGGTAACCTAGCGGGAAGTGCACCACTTATTGGGTTTCTTTGAGAATCCAATAGGGGGTGTTACATTAGGTATGGATTAGTTGTCTAAGTACCATGTAGTTATGGAATGTAGAATGAAACGGATCACACTTAATGATAGTGATAACAATAGGAGAAAGATTGGACTGTATCTAATGTGATTTCAGTAGTTATGGTAATAAAAGTGGTAAATAAGGGATGTCAAGTGTATTTGGCCCACATGATTGATAGCCAAGCTTCAAATCAAGCAAAGTATGCCACAACAAGTGAAAGATGCTCAAAAAGATTATCATAAGCTTATAAATGTCATTAGCATAATTCAAGAGGGGAAACTTACTGAGTCTGAGATTAAAGAAGATGGCTATCTATATTATCGTGATCGTTTATGTGTACCTAATATGGAGGATTTGAGGAAACAGAATGTGTAAAGAGCCTATAATACACCATATGCTATGTATCTTGGTAATACCAAGATGTATCAAGATTTAAAGCTAGTTTATTAGTGGCCAGACATAAAGAGAGACATAACTAAGTATGTGACTAGATGCCTTACTTGTTAGCAAGTTAAGGTAGAGTATCAAGTTCCATCTGGATTGCTTCATCTTATAGCAATACCATAATGGAAATGGGATAAAGTCACCATGGATTTTGTGGTTGGGTTATCGATAACCAGGAGCAAATGTGATTCTGTATGGGCTGTGGTTAATAGATTGACCAAGTCAGCACACTTAATACCCGTAAAAATGGATTACTCCTTAGAGAAGCTGACATAGTTGTATATTGATGAGATTGTTTGGCTGTATGGTGTGCTATCATCTATCATTTGTTATTGAGATCTAAGGTTTACATTGAGGTTTTGGAAAAAGCTTCATAATAACTTTGGTACTTAACTCAATTTTTTACACTACTTTTTATCCATAGACAGATGGCCAATCAGAAAGGATTATTCATGTTCTTGAAGATATGTTGTAAAGTTATGCTATTGAGTTTAAGGGAAGTTGGGACTGATATCTATCATTGGCAAAGTTTTCCTTTAATAACAGTCACCAAACAAGCTTAGGCATGGCTCTTTATGAAGCCTTATATGGAAAAAGATGTACAACTCCTTTTTGTTAGAGTGAGCTTAGTGAGAACAAACTTATAGGGCCAAATTTTGTTAATGATGCTGAGGAGAAAGTGAAGACCATCAGAGAAAGGCTCAATACAGCTTCAAATAGACTAAAGTCTTATGCAGATCTGAAGAGGAAAGATATTCAATATGAAGTAAAAGATAAAGTGTTTCATAAGGTATCTCCATGGAAAAAGGTGTTGAGATTTGGCAAGAAGGGTAAGCTAAGTCCATGGTTTATTGGCCATACAAAATAACTGAACATGTGATACTATTAGCTTATAGACTAGGTTTACCTCCCGAGTTGTAGTAGATACATGATGTGTTTTTTGTGTCGATGCTTAGGAGACGCCTATCAGACCCATTACATGTGCTATTAGCTAAAGAAGTGGATATTTAGCTAGATCAATCCTATGAAGAAGAGCTAATGAGAATTTTAGCTTAAGAGGTTAAGGAGTTGCAAAACAAGATCGTGCCTCTGGTGAAAGTACTATAATGACATCATGGCATGAAAGAAGCAACTTAAGAAACTAAGGTTGTAATGCCCATAAGTTGAGGCTTTGTGAATAGTACCACTGAGGTCAAAAAGTGTTCCCAGAGTGTTAGGTCACCTTCACGAGGCTCGAGGTAGGGGTATTGGTCATGAAACTTTGAGGAACCGTAAAATGATAAAATTGACTTAATTTAAAGATTTAGCATAATAAGTAAATTATTTTAGGCTATAACCTAGTGGGCCGTAGGCTCAAATAGAGTTGAGCTAGGAATGACTTAGGATGTGCTTCGACCGACCTAAAAATGCCATACCTTGAAGGTTAAAAATTCTCCTGAGTCCATCGGTGAAAGAATTTTTGAATATATGAGATCATTTGCAAATTTTCTTAATTTTAGGTTTTGTACATAAATAAAGGTAGTTGGTTAACTATCTTGTTGATGGAATTTGGCTGTGAAATTTTATGAGCTCCTAAATAAGACTAATTTAGGATTTTTAAAATAAACATGATGATTTTTAGAGGATTCAGTGATTTTTTTTAAAATTCTCTAAAGTTTCTATTGAAATTGAGCTTTTTTGAGTTGTTTAGCTAGCATATGGGCCCCACTTATGCCACCTCACCACCTATATAAACCCCCATTTGCCACCTAAGTGGCAATTTGGCCACATCAACTCACCTCCTCCCTTCTCCTTTCTCTTTCTTCCCTTTGATATCTCAATGCTATTTTTAGCTTAGAATCTACTTTTTCCTCACTTGTTACCACCAAAAATCCCATAATTATGATATAAATTGACTTATAAAGGTGTTGGAGGCCATAAAAGTCCTTAAATTGCAAGAAAGTTCAAGGAAGCTAAAATGTACATCAAATAAGATAAAAAGGGTAACTTTTGATGTGTAAGTATTTTAGCCCTTTTTAATTTATTTCCTAAGGGATTTGATGTTTTAAGAACACCTATATGCTTGGAATTTGATTTGGAGGTGTGTGTGATTTTTGGTGGATTTTTGAAGGGAAGATGGAGTGAATAGAGGCTAAGGAAAATTAAGGAATTGGTGACTTCTATCAATCTTAAAGCATGGAATTCAACTCCTTTGATAGTGAGGAAAGTCAATTTAAGGCATGTGAACCATGATTGATATTGAATGTGTTAGGCTAGGATTTCTTATATGGAAATGGTAGGAAAGGTGGTATATATGTGTGAATTGATGATTTAGGCATGTGTTTGGATTAATGGTGTATGTAAATCATGTTTAGAATGTGGATTTATGGAAAAGAATACATAAAAGGGCAAGTTTCCCTTTTGGTCGAGAGCTTTATGCAAGTGTGTGTATGTGTGTGTATAGCTTATTAAGGTGTTATGGCATGAAAGATGCTTGAAATATATGTGTATGAGATAAGAATTAAGAGTTTTAAGGTGTGCCATCATTTGGCTGAGAGGTTAGTTGGTGGGTAGGCTAAGTGTATGGCATGTGTGTTTAGCATATGGTTGTATATGGCTTGCCATTAATGGCATGTGAGGTGTAGGTAAAGAGATTGGTGAAATAAAGCTTGTGGGTGTGTGTGTGTAATGTGGACGAGGCATCATCATAGTGTGTGTTGGCTTAGTTTGTATAGCAAAGGCATAATATGTGTGTAGGCATGCTTATGTGATGTTTAAATGTGTATATGTGTGCTTGAATGTGATTCAAATTAAGGCTTTTAGCTGAGAGCTTTGTAAGGTAAAATGGCATAAAAATGAGGTATGGCCTAACTAGCATATGTGTGTGTAATGGCATGACATTTATGGCATGAATGGGGCATTGTTTATATAGCATGATCTAAGTGAATGTGCATGTGTAGTATGGCATGAAATGGATATCATATAGGACACTTTTAAAGGATAGAAAAAAGGTTGAAAAATAAACTTGAAATTGGCTTGAAATGGTATGAAAAATGGACTTGTAAATGTACTTGTTTTAGGCATGAGATTGGTACCTTAAAATGACCTATCTTGTGATGTTTGTGTAACTTGGCGTGGAAGCCACTTTTATAGCAATTTGATATACTTATTTGAGCTTGGCTTAGGCCTATGGAAATGCATGACTATAAGTGCAATTGGCACTAAAAAAGGACTTAAATTAAACCTAGAATGGCCATCGCCAATAGGTAAAATGACTTATGACTGTCCCGTTAAAAATGATTTTGGGACTATAATTAAAATAACTACTTAACATGTAAATATTTAAGCCAAAATAATGGACTAGACTTGATTTGATATGCTTGTAATTATACCTTCAAAAATAAGTTAAAATGTTACAAAAAAATTTACTCGTGCCGGGCTAAAAATGACCTGTAACTATCTAAGTCAAAATTTGACTGTCTGATAAAAATTTCAACTGTCTATTTTTCAACCTATAATATTATAAGAAGATGATCAGTAAAGAAATGGACTTAAAATAAGGTTAGATATCCCATTAGTTAGACACCCACTAGTTGGATTGACCGGTCATCTTAAGTATTAGTTGCTGCTAGACTGTTTATTTATCAGGCTGCACCAGTGCAACAGCTAAGGTTCATAATTGAGCCATTACACTAGTCTATAAGTTAGACACTCTTTATTGCTAGCATTTTTGACTGCGGTGTAGCGGTGAAGGTACTCGGAGAGGCCACTGCACTAGTCTGCTGGGCAGACTCGGAGGAATTATTTGACATTATTAGTGCCCTTAGGAGGTCTACGGACTGATTCCTATGTATAGTTACTTAATATTTTTGCCCTTTAGAAGGTTCCTATAAACTGATTCCTATTGCTATATTAGGCCGATGCAAGTGGCTAGGGTCCAAAATGTGGGCCACTGCACATTTTTTAGTTCTCTCTTAGTCTAGTGTCTGTAAGTGTCGTCTATCTAGTTAAGCCTATGAAAAGGACTTAAAATAGAAAAAAGCATGAATTTAAATTAATTGATGATAATTTCTACCAGTAATTTTAATAAATACACCACAGCGATATTTTGGTAATTTTAAAGAAAATATGACATATCATCTGAATGGCATCAAGCATCTGGCATGTTACTCACACACTACATCTAAGCCATTATTTTATACTTGCTTATGTTTGTTAATGCCTATTGCATGTCTTTAATGGTTTCAACTCACCATTGAGTTTTATACTCAATGTACCCGTGTTGTGGTGTGCAGGTCACAAGGATAAACAGGACAACTTTAGTGATCATGCAGTGTAGCCATATAAGTGTTAAAGGGTAAGGGAAGTTGTTTTTCTTTTTAGTAATGGCACTCATGTAAATCTTGTAGGTTTGGGTTAGCATGCTTAGAAGTTGCTCTGTCTATATATAAAACCTAGATGTGATGTATATAAGCAGGTGATATTTTTGTTTGGATTGCTTGTGATTTTGATAACTGTGGGCTTGAGGCTCTATGTGTATGATTTTGATATGTGTTTGATGTGTCCTAATGTTTTACTAGGGGACTACAAAGGTCTAAATGGAGGTTTATGGATTGTTTGCCTATAAAAGTGTTTTTAACAGGTGAAAAAAATTTTGGTATGCCACCTAAGTAGTCGTTATGTTGCCCAATTTTTTGTGACATGAAAAGTGTCTATAAATAGTTTTTTTTAGTATGTCAGACCATGTATGAATATACTTAAGGATTAGACTGGACATCTAAGCAATACTTGATAGAGTTCTAGAATAGTCTATAAGTGTTAAGGAGTTTACCTCTGGAGAAATCCTAGAATGGGTGACCTATTAGGAAGTGCATTGCCTATCAGGTTTCTTTAGGAATCCAATAGGGGATGCCACATTTGGTGGTATCATAGCCTAGGTTTAAAGTTCTTAGGTAGTTTACATGAGTGCTAGAGTTTAGGGTTGGTTATGCTATTATACTACACTGTATGGAGGCTGATACGATTTGTGATTTCTATAGTAATATAAGATGTTTGATAGACCATTAGAGGAAAGAGCAGAGGAAGTAGCCAGCTATGCTCTGACTATAATATAGGGAGCAGATACTGCAGCTATTCTTAAGCCTATTGATGCTACATATAGGCCACAACCTTAGGCATAGCTATAAATAAAAGTGTCTCTAGCTTTATTGCAGTAGATAGTTAATCTATTGAGACACACCTCTGTACCTGCTAATCCACCTCTACCTCCTCTACTAGCTCTAGTACCTCCACTACCCCCAGCTGCTATGCAAAAGACACCATTAAAAAGAATTAAAAATATAGGAGCTATAGATTTTCTGGGCACGAAGGAGGATGATGCAGTATGAGTAGAGTACTAGTTGGAAAGGAGTTTTAGGATTTTGGAATAGCTGAAATGCTCTGAAGAAGATAGTATGAAGTGTATAACTTTCTTCTTACAAAAAGAAGCAAACCATTGGTGGGATATTATTAGAAGGAGAAAGCTAGTGACAGAACTCACATGGGAGTTTTTCCTGATAGAATTCAGGAAGAGATACATCCTTGAATCCTATAAGGATAAGAAGAGGTAGGAATTCCTAGATTCAAAATAAGGCAAGAGAACAGTGGATGAATATGAGAAAGATTTTATCAGGCTAATTAGATACATAGAGGAGTTCATTCCCAATGAAGAGGAAAAGTGTAAAAGATTTCTAAAGGGGTTGACTGTAGAGTTAAGAATGTAGATAGCAAACCTAAGGGTAACATACTTTGTTGTATTACTGGCATCTACCTATGACATAAAGGAAATGGTACAAGAAAAGAGAGATTTCTTTTAGAGAAAGAGATAGTTTACTGCGGGGCAATCCAGTGCAGCCCCAGGTGATAGTAAAAGAAGGAGAGAGACACCATCTTAGTCCAAGTTTATGCATCAAGCACTAAGATAGACACAGTCTCAGAGAACGAGGTAAGCTTCCACAGTTAGACCCTAATGGCCTCTTAGAGCTATTAGTACTCTTGGTCTTTCAGGTAATAAGAATGGACCCCCAACCTATAATACTTGTAACAAGAGGTATTGGGAGCAGTGTAGGTTGAGTAAAAGAGGGAAGTGCTTTACTTGTGGTGCCAAAGACCATTACCAAAGAGAGTGTCCTTAGAGATAGCCTAAGGGTGTTCACACTGAGGCATCTATAGTTTCACCTCAGAATAGAGGATAGAGACAGAGTAGAGGGGATTAACCTAGTCCTAGTTACAAGACTAGATTAGAAGCCCATACCCCAGCTAGATAGTATGCTTTTAGAGCCAAAAAGGAGGCAGCTGCACTAGATTTCATAACTGGTACTTTTTATTTATTTAATGTTCCAGTTTTGGCTTTAGTAGACCCAAGATCCACACATTCATATGCATACACCACATTGGCACATGATAGAGGAATAAAATCTAAGCATGTGAACATAGATATATAAGTTAATAATCCTATAGGATAGAGTGTGAATGTGAACAAAGTGCATAGACAATGTCTTTTAGTGATAAAGGAATGTCTATTTCCTGTGGATTTAATTAAATTGCCTTTTCATGAATTTGATTCGATTCTAGGAATGGACTAGTTGTTAAAGCATCAAGCTATATTTGACTATAAAAAATAAGAGGTTGACCCTCCAGACTACAGAGGGATAGATAGTGATAGTTGTAAGTGATTGAAACTATGTAAATAACCTCATCTTAGCCGTTATAACAAGGAAACTCATTTGAAAAGGGTGCAAAGCTTACTTAGCCCATGTCATTGACACTGATGCTTCTATCCTAATACTTGAATTGATTTCAATAGTGTCTAAGTTTCCTAAAGTGTTTTCTAATGAGTTGCTAGGTTTGCCTACATAACGAGAGCTTGACTTTGAAATTAAGGTTTATCCTGGCATAACTCCTATTTATATTGCTCCTTACCAAATGATACCTATTAAGTTGAAAGAATTAAAGGTGCAATTGTAAGAACTATTAGATAAGGGTTTTATTAGACCCAGTGTTTCACATTGGGGAGCACCTATGTTGTTTGTAAAGAAGAAAGGTGGCTCACTTCGACTGTATATTAATTACAGATAGTATAACAAGGTGACAGTGAAAAACAAATATCCTTTACCTAGAATATATAACCTCTTTAATTAGTTAAGAGGTGCGAATGTATTTTCCAAGATTGACCTGAGGTCTGGATACTATCAGTTGAGAGTCAAGGAAGCTGATATTCCTAAGACTGCATTTAGAGCTAGATACAGGCACTATAAGTTCTTAGTGATGCCCTTTGGTCTTACAAATGCCCCGGTAGCCTTCATGGACTTAATAAATAGAGTATTTAAACCTTACAAGGATTAGTTTGTAGTAGTATTTATTAATGATATTCTGGTATACTCTAAAACTAGGGAGGAACATGAACAACATCTTAGGGTTATGTTGCAGACTCTAAGGGAGAGACAGTTGTATGCCAAGTTGAATAAGTGTGAATTTTGGCTGACTAAAGTAGTTTTTTGGGACACATAGTGTCAGCATAAGGCATCAGAGTAGACCTTAATAAGGTTCAGGCAGTATTAGAGTGGGAACCTTTAAGAAATATGATAGAGATACGGAGTTTCTTGGGATTAGCTGGGTATTATAGGAGGTTTATGAAGGGATTCTCCTTGATTGTAGCCCTTTTAACAAGACTGGTTAGAAAAAATGTGAAATTTGACTGGGATGATGCATGTCAGGCAAGTTTTGAAAGGCTAAAAAAGATGCTAATAGAATCTCCTATCCTAATTCAACTTGAACAGGGTAAAGACTATGTAGTGTATAGTGATACCTTACTTAATAGCTTGGGTTATGTGCTAATGCAAGAAGAAAAGTAGTAGCTTATGGTTTAAAATAGTTAAAACCACATGAGAAGAATTATCCAACTCATGATTTAGAGCTAGTTGCTATTGTTTTTGCTTTGAAAATTTAGAGGCACTACTTATATGGTGAGAAGTGTTACATCTACACTGACCACGAGAGCCTAAAATACCTTCTCACTCAGAAAGAATTGAATTTGAGGTAGAGAAGATGGCTGGAGCTAATTAAGGATTATGATTGCTTAATAGATTACCACCCAAGGATAGTAATGTGGTAGCAAATGCATTGAGTAGGAAATTCATGGTAACTTTGAGATCTATGAATGCTAGATTGCAATATACCAAGGAGAATGATGTGTTGGCTGAGTTATAGATTAAACCAAGTTTTAAATAGTAGATAAAGGAAGTACAGGGTAGAGGTGAGTCATTGGTGCAAATGGTAAGTAAAGTTAAAGAGGGGAAAGCACTAGGATTTAATTTGAGAGAGGATAGATGTTTATATTATCATGGTAGGTTGTGCGTACCTAGTACAGATTACCTGAGGTTATAGATACTGAAGGAGGCTCATAAATCTCCTTACTCTATACACCCTGGTAGTACTAAGATGTATTTGGATTTGAAGTCTCAGTATTAATGGTCAGGTCTAAAGAGAGACATGGTAGAGTATTTTACTAAATGTTTGACATGTTAGCAGGTAAAGGCTATACATCAAGCTCTTTCTGAATCGTTGTATCTTATAGCAATACTAAAAATGGAAGTGGGAAAAAGTGACAATGGATTTTATAATGGGATTGCCTATGACCAGAGGCAAATGTGATGCTATATGGGTGATTATTGATAAACTAACCAAGACAGCTCACTTCATCCCTTTCAGAATAGACTACTCACTGGAAAGGTTGGCTAAACTATACATTGATGAAATTGTTAGACTTCATGGTGTACTTGTGGCAATCATTTCTAATAGAGATGCTCAATTCACTTCTAGGTTTTGAAAAAAGTTGCATAAAGCCTTAGGCACTAGATTGACCTACAGCATAGCCTTTCACCCTCAGACAAATGGATGGACAGAAAGAGAGATACAAGTGCTTGAGGATATGTTATGTAGCTACACCATTAAATTTAAAGGTAGCTAGGATCAGTGCTTGTCTTTAGTTGAGTTTGCCTAAAACAATAGCTATCAAACTAGTTTGGGCATGGCCCCATATAAAGCACTATATGGCAAGAAGTGTAAAACTCCTTTGTGTTGGAGTGAGGTTAGGGAAAATAAGATATCAGGAGCCAATCTAATCAGAGATACAGAGGAAAAGGTTAAGGTGATTAAAGAGAGACTAAAAGCTATATTTGATAAGCAAAAATCCTATGCTAATCTGAAGTAGAGGGATATTGAGTACGTTGTTGGTGAGAAAGTGTTCCTAAAGGTGCCCATGTGGAATAAAGCTCTTAGATTTAGGAAAAAGGGAAAGTTGAGGCCCAAATTCATTGGACCATATAAGATCACAAGGAGAGTGAGACCTCTAACATATAGGCTAGCTTTGCCATCTAAATTGTCATAAATTTATAATATGTTTCATGTCTTAATACTGAGGTGATATAGATTAGATCCCTCCCATATAATACTAACAACAGATGTGGAAATACAACTAAACTTGAGATATGAAGAATAACCAATATAAATACTAGCCAGAGAAGTGAAGCAGTTAAGGAATAAAGCTATTCCTTTAATTAAAGTTCTTTAGAGGCACCACAATGTAGAAAAAGCTACCTAGAAGCCTAAAGAGCAGATGATGGCTCAGTATCCACACCTCTTTACTCCAAGTAATTTTAAGGATGAAATTTCTTAAGAGGGGAAGAATTGTAATGCTCATAAGTCGAGGCTCTGTGAATAGTACCATTGAGGCTAAAAAGTATTTTCGAAGTGTCGAGTCACCTTAATGAGGCTCGAGGCAGGGGTACTAGTCATGAAACTTTGAGGGCTCATAAAATAATGAAATTGACTTAATTTAAAGATTTAGCATAACCCATAAATTATTTTAGGCTTTAATCTAGTAGGTCATAAGTTTAGATGGAGTCGGGCTGGGAATGACTCGAGATGTGCCTAGATAGACCTAAAAATGCCACATCTTAAAAGTTAAAAATTCCCCTAAATCCATTAGTGAAAGAATTTTTGAATTATGAGGTTCTTTGCAAATTTTCTAAATTTTGAAATTTT
>CANXYI010256964.1:0-10503 GCA_948208565.1 Hura crepitans | reverse complement strand
TTCCTATCATGCCATAAACTATAACCATTCAAAGAAAGCACCCATCCAAACTAATTTATGGACTTAAACCATCCTTACTCAAGGGAGAAGCTACTAAAATTTAAAGGGCATGAAGTGAATGGATGAATTCACTTACCTCTTTCACTTGGAGATGCCATTGCCATGCTTCAAGGCTTCCAACAACTTCATTTCTAGCCCTCACAGACACTTTCTCCACCTTCTTCAAGCTCTTCCTTACTCTAATTCACTTTAACCAAAGGCCATACATATACCTATAAAAGTTAGGCATTACAAGGAGCTAATTACAACCATAATTACCTAAGAAAAACTAAGGAGAAGGCATAGAAACTCACCAAATAGGCTTGCTAGACTACTTTTGCCTAATAAACTTCCATGAATTTTAATTTATAGCTAAAGAATCCTTTGGCCATTATTCCACTTTAGGGACTTCCCTAACATCCCAAAGTAATTTTTGGAACCCAAAAATTCTATAAAGGAATGAAGAATGAGATAGAAATGGCCACTCCCTTTTGTTGTGGCATCACTGCTTGAACAGCAAGGGAGAAATTTCCTTCATTTGTTTAAGTGGAATTATCCCCTTGTGAAAGTAAATTTCCACTTGTTAAAGGCCTTAGGCTAGTTGGCAAGTGTATGGGTGGGGTCCACAACCACCCGATCCATCTCGACACATATTGATTTTTTAGTGAACTTTAAAAATTCACTAAAATTCACATAAACGTCAAAAAATTACCCCATTTGTTTTAAATTCATATTTTAATCCCCTCTATATGCTCATAAATTTTTGCAACTAAATTCCATCAATAAGGTAGTTTTCAATTGCCTTAATTTGCGTACCAACCTAAAAAATTATGAGAATTTGCAAATGACCTCAAAATCCAAAAATTCTTTCACTAATGGACTTAGTGGAATTTTTGAGCTTCAGGGTTCACTATTTTCAGGTCCGTCTAGGCACATCTTGGGTTTTTCCCAGCTCATAAAATTTTTATTGCACCGAGGGGTAGCTTATAGTCCGAAATGAATTATTAGTTTTGCTAATTTTTAAATTTTGTCTTTTTCATCAACTTAAAGCCCTTCAAAATTTCGTGACAAGTGTCGCTGCCTTAATTTATGTGCAAGTGACTCGGCACCCCGGGCACACTTCTCAAACCTAGTGGCACTATTCACGGAGCCTCGAAACACAGGCATTACATACTCAGTGGTGAACTCAAGCATTTAAATCATGCCAATATCTCATTCATGCATATATCAGGTTATTATTGTCTATTCGAAGTTATTAAGTCCATTTTATCTTTTTGTGTCGAAAGACCAAAATACCCTTTCTATATGTTCATACTAGGTTACCATTTATTTAATCATTTAAAATCAGGTAAAAATTGTGCACCTAAGCCACTTCCACTAATAAGAGTCAAATAATTAAGTCTTTAAATTAATAAGTGTGATACAGGCTAAATTACCAAAATACCCCTGATTATACATACTAATCAATCATTTAGATAACCATGTCAAATTATGCATCTTATTATTTTCTAATATCATAATGAATTTGCATATAGTTATTTAATTAATTTAACTGGCTTGACTAGAAAGATGACACTTCAATACACTAGACCTAAAGGGAATAAAAAGTTATGCAGTGATCCATATTTTAGACCCCTACTGTTACATCAGCCTGATCAAGTTATAACACTGAAGGTGTAATAAAAAGATGTGGTCTGTCCAATAGACTAGTACAGTGGCCCTTTAGGACCTTGGCCACTGTACCAGCCCTATTTAAAGATTAAAGATGTCATAAACTTGTCTGCCTAGCAGACTGGTCTATTTGTCTGACTAGTGCAGTGGCCCTTTGGGACCTACGCCGCTGCACAGGCAAAGATCAAGTGAATGTCATAGCCTAGTATAATTGTTCGACTAGTGCAGTGGCCCTCCAGGACCTATGCCTCTTCATCAGCAAAGATCAAGTGAATGTCACAGCCCAGTTTGACTATCCAGCAAGTACAGTGGCCTAAAATGGATTAGGCAACCATACCAGCCCTGCTTGAAAATTAGACAATGTAGCAGCTGCTAAAATCCCTAAGTTAACTGGTCAACCCATCTAGTGGATGTCTAAATAATGGGCTATATAACTCAATTTATGTTCATTCATTTAGAAATTAACTTCTTATATTATTTAGAAGTGAAAAATAGTCATTTATGAATTTTATTTTACAGTTGATTTTTAATCCGGTCTAGTATAGCCATAATTATGTTGTATTAGGTAAAATCCTAACATAAATTTTAAGTTCTATAATTGCTAACATTTAAGGTACATTATGCCTTATTTTACTTCATGATTATTTCCTAAGAATTTGTCATTTACTGTCTAGTGACTTTTTTGGTTAAGGTAATAGTCAAACTGGATAGTTATAGGTCATTTTGTCAAGTTTCAATAGGCTTTTCTAGGTTCATTTCTTAATAGTTTTTAGTCCATTTTTCATCACTATTTCCAAAGTGTCCATAGGCCCTAAGCCATGTAATAAATATGCCATTTACAAGGCCAAAGCATAGGCTCAAAAGCCATTATGTTTAATCACAAACATAACCCTTAAAGGCACATATTATAAGCATATTGTTTAACCACAAATTATAGCCTTTAAAGGCATATTATAAGCCACTTTCCAAGTCCTTAACTAAGTTAAGTTTAAGTTCATTTTCAAGTTAGTTTACATCCCAATTCTTGGTTACATTCCATACCATTTTAATTATCTACTTTAAATTAACTTCAACCTAAACAAATTAGACCAACATACTCATACTATTATGCCTTATTATATATATACAACTCACACATGTTATCAATAATCTCATGCCATTTAAAGCTATTTAGGCATAGTAGATGTCTTAGCCATATTCAAGTTCCCATGTTTCCATTCCTTATTCAAGCTTAAAACAAATCATACCATTATATCATGTATAAACCATTATACACATGCATATATATATATACACATCCATTCAAGGCTTTAAAACATCATTTCTCACTAAATTAAGCATTGCACATACACATACCACTTACTAACACTCTCGGGTACTCAAACCTTTTAAGCCTACCATGCCATTTCTAAGCAAAACCTATATAAGTTCATTATAATTCAATGCTAAAACCATTATAAAGATATCCAACACCATAAACATACCTCCCTTTGGAACTGAAACTCTTGGCCAGTAATGAAACTATACCTAACAAGCCAAAACTTTCATTGCAACATCATTTAAACATTACATTACAAGTTTTCATTCAAGCATCTAACCACCATGGAATTAAACCTCAAGCTTCCCAATTTTTTAGTACACATCTAGCCTTTAAACTCCCATTGGCATGAGAAAAATACTGAAGTTCACATACCTCACAAAGAAGGAGTCAAATGCACTCTCTAAACTTGGAGAACCCTCACAGAAATAGCCCTAAATTCTAGCCCTTCAACCATAGTAGCCTTCCTTCACCTTCTTTAAGCCCTTTTGTCCTTTAATTTCCCTCAAACACAATTCAAAGACACAATATTAGTCTTTAAGCATCACAAGGAACCATTAACAACCCCAAAAGAACTAAGGAAATTCAAGAAAAACCATAGAAGCTCACCTTGTACACTTGCTGGATAGCTTTTATCCAAGAAATGTCTTTGAATTTTAGTTAATTGTTGAGAGCTCCTTTTCTAGAAATTCTTCTTTTCCTAGCTCCCTAACATATCAAAATGAATTTAAAAATTAAGAGCTTGTAGAAATAGCTAAAGGAATTGATGAAAATGGCTCCCAAAGCTTGTTGTGGTGTCATTCCCTAGACAATAAAGGGGGGAAAATGTTTATCATTGTTTAAGTGGAATTGTCCACTTGTCAAGCTCTTTTAACACTTGGCATGGGCCCTAAGCCAGCTAGCATGGTACGAGTGGGTTCGACAACCACATGAACCTTCCTAAAATGGCTAGATTTTTGGTAAAATTTAATAAATTCACCATAATTCACACGGACCTTAAAAAATTACATTGTTTATTTTAAAATTCCTATTTTAATCCCTTCTACCTGCTCGTAAATTTTTGTGACCAAATATCATCGATAATATAGTTTTCATACTACTTTAATTTATGTGCCAACCTAAAAAATTATGAGAATTTACAAAAGACCTCAGAATCCAAAAATCTTTCACCAATGGATTTAGTGGAATTTTTGAGCTTCAGGGTCTGACATTTTCAAGTTCATTTAGGCACATCTCCAGTCAATCCCAGTCTGACTCAATTTTATTACATAGATCAGTAGCTTACTGTTCAAAATGAATTATTAGTTCTGCTAAATTTTTAAATTTTGCCTTTTTCATCATTTTAAAGCTCCTCAAAGTTCCATGACTAGTGTTGTTACCTTGATTTATGTGCAAACGACCTGATACCTCGGGCTTTAACACCCCCCGCCCATCCCTGAAGGAAACAGATAAAAGGTGTCACTTTTTGAAGGTCAGCCATCCTTAGATTTCCCCAAGCATCATTCATTTAACACTTATCTCACTTTGACCAACTTTGACTTATCTTGACCCTTTAGTGTTCACTACAGTATTCCTTTTTGTTATTGCCTATTTTAGTCTGTTAAAAGTTTAGATTATGTCTGTTATCCATTTAAAGAAAATTAGGTAGCATAATAGCTACCTGGGTGAAAACCAAAAATTTTTCTTGTAAGAAAAGCACTTTTATAACTATTCATAAGCCATAACTCACTTTTAGACCCTTCTGGTCCTCCAAAAATCCTCATCATCACATAGAACACACAAGGTCTCAAACCTAGAAACATCCAATAGACAAGCATATACATATATATATATATATATATATATATGTTAAAAGATAAGTTTATACAACCATTTAGTTTAACTATCTTAGTTTTATACTATACATGTACTAATGACTTCACACCTATTATACATGAGTGACTGACTATTAAAACCAAAAGAGTATCAAAAGAATACCAAAAAGACTCAGGGTCAGCTACACTAGCTCCTACTAAAGCTGGATAGCTATCTCGTCAATAGTTTATGCATCAGAACACCAACATGCTAAGTATGAACTCAGTGGTGGAATAGATACAATAAAGTATGTCACACATGCTAACACACATAGGAATTATGCATACACATGCATAAAAACTTTAATCGTGATCATACAAGACATCAAACTAGATGCCATTTATCCTATTCAATGATTTCCATTATGTTATCAACTCAAATTTCATGTATCATGATTATGGTTAAATTTAATATAGTTTAGGCCTATAATAGACAGACAATACTTTAAGACACCAGATAACAGGATTTATCTTATGCAATGGCATGCATTTTGGACCTCAGTAGCTATACCTGCCTTACCTGATAGCAGGGATCAGTTTGTAAACCTCATAATATCAGACTAATAGATAATAGGGAATAGTTCATAGACCTCCTAATATCTATAAATAGGATAGCAGGGATGAGCCCTGTAGGACCTCCTAATACCTTGAGTCACATCTCTAAAGCATTATAGGTGGATAGCAAGGATCAGCCTTATGGGACCTCCCAATATCTACAAATAGCCAATGGGTAGCAGGGATTAGCCTAAGTGACCCTCCTAATACCTAAGCTTGCAAGGCTTATCTCAGAACCTCGGCGGCTACACCCACCACATCAAATAGGTAATAGTGGCCCTATGAGGACCAAACTACCTAGTAGCTACTAATTCCCTAGTTGATCGGTTAACCCATCTAGTAGGTGTTTAACTGATGGGCCAACTCACTATTCCTTAGTTAATTATGATTGTACTATCATTTTTACTATGTCTCATGTCAATCATGCCAATGAATTACATCGCACACAATATTTCACACAAGTAACATTTTTAGCCTTTAGTCACAAAATCACTATTAATTTGATCAATTTATGGGTATGTCACTATTCATTTGGTCAATTCCCAAAAATAGGCAAGTAATATCTCAACCCATAGCACTATAACTCTTATGCCTTATCAATCATTACCTCTTATACTTAATAACATTCCATTTCTTCTTATGTTACCAATGTAATTGTACATATATAGTCACCATGTTACGAGACATCTTTATGTGCAAATTACATGCTCATTTAGGTCATTTTTACCAAGTTTATGTACCATACTTCTTAACATTGTTATTCATCTTTTAAGCATTATTCATATACATAATTTGTATGCCATTACCATGCCTAACATGCCATATACATAGCTACCCATGTTATGACATCTTATGTACACCATTTAGCCATACCATGTACACACACACACCTAATTTCTTTTCCTAAATATCATGTATATCATGTTATTTTGACATGATTAACATAGTCATATCATTCATTTACATCAAAGCCATGTATAACACCATGAACTTGCAATTCTTTGCACATGCACACATACCAAATCATGCCAAAACACATGAGACACATGAATTGAACCTATTCCACATACCTAAGGGTGTGATAACACTTTTTTCTCCACCACTTTGGTGCCTACAAGCTTGTTCTCCTTTAAGGTTTTCCTTTTGCCTTAAACATACACAAATTTCACTTAGAAAAATGTCTTAAAAATCCTACATAACTCTAAATGGAAATCTAAAACCACAAAACTTCTTAAAGCACTCTAAGCTATTGAAAACACAAACAAAAAATGGAATAAAGATACTTACACTAAAAAATGTCACTATTCGCTAAGGTTGCAAATCTTTCTTTTTAGGCTAAATTCTCTCAATGTCTCACTTGGATTAGACTCTAGAGGTTATTAAGGGTCTAATCCATATGTTTACTATGATTTTTAAGGGTGTGTGAGAGGAGAGAGAAAAAGAAAATGGTGGGAAAAAAGCTTTGGGAATAGTGTCAGCCAATTAGAAAAAATGGGGAGGAAGGTGATAGTTCCACACATGTGACCCCCTCACATGTGTAGGCCCTTATATAGGGATAGGTGGATGGCTTAGGTCGCAACATTAGGCTATCTAATGGTTCGTCTTCTCTCGGTTTCCTTTTCAACTTTTGAAATTCATAAAAATTTCTCTAGAGCTCTAAAAATACTCATTTCAATTTTAAAAATCCTTAATTAGTACTACTAAGGCCCACGTAAAATTTCAAGTCAAAATTCCATTATTGACTTTTTGGCACTATTCACCTATTAGAATAAAATATTCAAAAAAATACCAAACGACCTCAAAAAATTAAAATTCCTTCTCCATCATGTTAATTGGAATTTTTGAGGTTTAGGATATGGTATTTTCTAGTTTGTCTAGGCATATCCTGAACCGATCTTGGCACAACCTTATTTTATCTCCCTATTCACTAGTTCTTAACTCAAAATGATTAATTCATTCTGCTAAAATTTTAAATTCTTTCATTTTACCCATTTTTTGGCCCGTCAAAGTTTTTTGACCAATACACCCCTTTCTGGCCTCGTGAAGGTGCCTTAACCTACAGGGAACACTGTTAAGGCCATAAAGGTACTATTCAAAGAACTTGGACTTACAGGCATTACAATTCTTCTCCTCGTAAGAAATTTCATCCTTGTAATTATCTGATGTAAAGTGATGCAGATATTGCACCTTTATCTATTTTTCACTCTCTCATGTGGCTTCTATCGTGTTGTGGTGCCTCTATAACACCTTTATTAAGGGAATGGATTTGTTCTTCAGCTGCTTTACTTCTTTTGCCAAGATCTATAGTGGTTCTTCTTGATATATCAAGTCTGGCTATATTTGTATCTCCTTTGCAGCTATCACATGCGATGGATCTAATTTGTATCATCTGAACATCAATACATGAAAGACGTCATGAATCTACTGTAGCTCAGGTGGTAATGCCAATCTATACAATAAGGGTCCCACTCGTTCTGTGATCTCATAGGGCCTAATGAATCTGGGACTGAGTTTCCCTTTCTTACCAAATCTAAGTATCTTTTTCCACATTGACACTTTTAAAAATACTCGATCACCAAGTTCATACTTGATATCTCATCATTTTAAATCAACATATGACTTCTATCGATCCGAAGTAGCTTTTAATCTCTCTTTTATAATTTTAACTTTCTCCTCCAGATTTTTTATCAAGTCATATATGACAATCTTTCTTTCTCCTACTTCACTCAAACAAAAAGTGGTCTTGAACCTTCTACCATATAATGCTTCAAAAGGTGTTATTCCTAAGCTGGCCTAGTGGTTGTTGTTGATCCCAATTGCCCTTAAACTCTATTACACAGCTATGCAGCATATCCTCTAACACCTATATCACCCATTTTGATTATCTATCCATTTAAGGATGAAATGATATGCTATATGTCAATCAAGTACCCAATGCCTCCTAGAACTTCTTCTAAAACCTAGAATTAAACCTCGGGTCTTGATCTGAGATAATGACTATTAGTACTCCATGTAACCATACAATCTCATTGATGTGTAATCGAGCTAACTTCTCTAAAAGATAATCCATCATTACTTATATGAAGTGAGCTGTCTTCATCAATCTATCCACTATCACCCATATAGCATCACATCTGCTCCTAGTCAATGGCAACCCTATCACAAAATCCATGGTGATCTTTTTTGCTATCAGGTGTAACAATCTAGTTAGAACCTAGTGTTATGCTTTCACCTGTTGACAAATCAAACATCTGGCCACATATTATGCTACCTTTCACTTGATTCTTAGCCATTAATAATGGAGTTTCAACCTAAGATACATTTTATGCTTCCTAGGTGCATGGAATATAGAGCTTTATGAGCTTTTTTCAAGATTTGCCCTCTTAATCCATCCACTTCTGGTACACACAGTCTATTTTGATAATATAAGCTCCCATCATCACTTAACTCAAATCCTATCATCTTCCCCTCTTTAACTTTACTCACAGTTTGCAACTTCTACTCATCTCTCAATTAGGCCTCCATTATCTACTGCCTAAAGTCAAGTTTAATCTATATTTCAGCCAAAACTGCATCTTCTACTGTATACTCTACTTTGGCATGCATAAGCTTTAAGGTGGCAATAAGCTTCCTATTTAAGGCATTTATAACCACATTTGCTTTTCCTAGATGGTAGTTGATCAAGCAATTATAAATCCTCATTAACTTTATCTATCACCTTTGTCTAAGATTCAGCTCCCTCTATGTGGCTAAGTACTTTAGGCTTTTATGGTTAGTGTAGATGTAACACCTTTCTCTATACAAGTAGTGTCTCCATATGTTCAATGCAAACACGATTGTAGCTAACTCTAGATCATATGTGGGATAGTTGTTCTTATGAGGCTTTAATTGCTTAGAGGCATATGTAATCACCTTGCCTTCTTGCATCAATATACAACAAAGCCTATTGTGTGAGGCATCACTCTATACCATAAATTCCTTCCCTATTTTTAGTTGAGTAAGGATATAAGCCTCTGTCAACATCCTTTTCAATCTCTAAAAGCTAGCTTAACACTTATCATCCCACTCAAACTTCACATCCTTTCTTATCAACCATGTCAATGGAGCTACAACCATTAAAAAGCCTTTCATAAACCTCTCATAGTATCTTACCAATCCTAGGAAACTTTAAATCTCAATCACATTCCTAGAGGATTCCTTTTTAACATAGCTTTAACTTTGCTTAGGTCCACTTTAATACCTTCAGCTGAGGCAATGTGACCTAGAAAGGCTATTTCTTCCAACTAAAACTCACACTTACTCAACTTACCATACAACTACCTCTCCCTCAAAGTCTGTAGTACTATCCTGAGGTGTTGTTCATAATCCTCTAGAGTTCTAGAGTACACTAAAATGTCATTGATGAACACTACAACAAATTGATCTAACTAAGGCTTAAAGATCTAGTTCATGAAATCCATAAAGGTTGTCGGGGCATTAGTGAGCCCAAATGGCATCACTAAGAACTCATAAAGCTTGCATCAAGTTTTTAAAGCAGTCTTAGGAATGTCACTCTCCTTGATCCACAACTAGTGATATCCTAATCTCATATCTATCTTTTAAAAGATGCTAAAACCCTATAACTGATCAAAGAGATCATCGATCTTAGGCATTAGATATTTATTCTTGACTATCACTTTATTCAATTACCTATAATCGATACACAACCAGAGTGACTCATTTTTCTTTTTCACAAACAACACAGGTGCTCCCCAAGGTGAAACACTAGGCCTGATGAAGCCTTTATCTAATAATTCCTATAACTACACCTTTAACTCTTTTAGCTCTACTAGTGCCACCTTATATAGTGTAATAGATACTAGATTCATGCTAGGATATGTCTCAATCTCGATGTCTAACTCCCGATGTTAAGGTAATCTTGGTAACTCATCTAGAAACACATCAAGGAATTTAGACACAATTGGTATATGGTCTAGGCTAGGGGGTGGCACTAGTATCTACCACAAAAGCTAAGAAAGCTTCACATCCCTTTTGAATGAGTCACCTGGCTGTAATAGCTAAAATGAT
>CANXYI010256879.1:0-10024 GCA_948208565.1 Hura crepitans | reverse complement strand
TTAACATTCACTTAAATTAGGTTCTTTAAGGATTCATTCAAACTCCACATTCAACCACTTAAACACTAATATAGCCATTCTTTAAATCACTTTTCTAGCTATGAAAAATTAAGAGCATGAAGTGAAATGCAAGAATTCACTAATTAAGAGCATGAAGTGAAATGCAAGAATTCACTTACTTCTCAAGGACACTACTTCAAGCTTGCCAATACCTTAATTCTAGCCCTTCCACGATGACTGCTCCCCTATTCTTCAAGCCTTTTCTTGCCTTAATTCACCTTAAACACAATTCACACACTCACTCTTAGTCCTTAGGCATCACAAGGAACCATTAACATGCCAGAGAAACCAAGGAAATAGAAGAAAAAGCCATTAAACTCACCTTGTTCACTAATTGGACTACTTCTTACGAGAAACTTTGTTGATTTTTATTTAATTCTTGAAAGCTTCTTTTGCCTTGATTTTTCTTACCTCAGGCCCCTAACACACCAATTTGAATTTAAGAATTAAGAGATTGTAGAAATGGCTAAAGAAAGAAGATAGAAATGGCTCTCAAAGCTTGTTGTGGCATCGATTTTTTGGACAGCAAGGGAGGAGATTTTTCTTCTTTTGTTTAAGTGGAATTGTCCACTTGGTAAGCCACTTTGCCACTTTGCATGGCCCCTAGGCTAGCTCGCTTGGTACAGGTAGGTCCTGTGACCACTCGAACCACCCCAAAATAGCTCTATTTTTCAGCAAAACTTCAAAATTCACTAAAATACACACAAACCTCAAAAAAATTACACTGTTTATTTTAAAATTCCTATTTTAATCCCCTCTACATGATCATAAATTTTTGCAACCAAATTTTATTGATAGGACAATTTTTAAACTACCTCGATTTACATGCCAACCTAAAAAATTACTAGAATTTATAAATGACCTCAAAATTTAAAATTTCTTTTACCAATGGACTCAGTGGAATTTTTGAGCTATGATGTCCAATATTTTTGGGTTTATCTGAGCACATCCCAAGTCATTCCCGACCGAAAAAATTTTTATTACATAGATTAGTAGTTTACAGTCTGAAATGAATTATTGGTTCTGCTAAATTTTTAAATTTTGTCTTTTTCATCAATTTAAAGCCACTCAAAGTTTCATGACCAATGTTGCTACCTCGATTTATGTGCATGTGACCCGACACCCTAAGCACATTTCTTAGGCCTAGTGGCATTGTTCACAAAGCCTTAAAACATTGGCATTACATCTATTGTTTTTATTTTGCTCTTTATTTTCTTCTGCTTATTCTCTTTATTCATTTTATTTATTTAAATTGTATTTTTGGATACTTCAAATGTAATTTTATTTTTATTCGGTTAGAATGTATTTTAGGTAATTGCCATGTAATTTATTTTTATTTTTATAGTTTCCTTATATATTTTGTGAATTTTGTAATAGGTAGAAAAGATTTTTACATGTTATAAAAATAATCAAAATCTTTTTGTACCTAATTAATTGGTTTTTTTAATAAAATGTTTTTTTTTATTTTCTATTAATAAAAGTTACAATAATAAAATTTGTTTTCTAAAATTGACATGTGAGAACCGAACTTCTCAAAATAATCAAGGACTCGATTTCATGCATGATATTTTTAATTTTAAGCAATTTATTTATTTCTGTAAAATTATTTTGTTATTCTTTTTATGTGATTATGTGATTTATTTTTAATGTTAAAACCCGCTTAATAAAAAGGATAATATTATAAATTCAAATCAAAATTCCATATTAACTTGAGGTATAAGTTCCGAACCACTCTGGTTTTAGCCCTACAAGGTATTTCGCAACTCCGATTTGGTGGTGGCTCTTACCTTGTGGTGCCCAACTCGCTCTTTCTAGGCTAATCAAATAAGAATTGCTAAGGATTCCTCTAATTTTCTTCTCGTCTTTTGGGACTCGAGGAGTGAGATTTAGGTTAAGTCTTTGGTTGTTTTAATTTGATCGGCCATGGAAAGGTAGGGACTTAAACACAAGTGCTTTTCCTTATGTGGATCCTATTTCAATAGGAACTTGATGAGTCGATCTACCTACACATCTTATTTTTATTGCTATATTAGGAGTTACTCCATGTATTGCTTGACATAAAATAGATAGTGGATTTGTTTTTGTCTTTTGTTAAATCTTTTTCATGGCTCGATAGATAATTTGATAAGCTAATGATTTTTTTTTGTGTGTTTTAGAATAAGATTAACTAACATGTTACTAATCAGTTACAATAAATTATATCAAAATTTGCAATTTTCTTTTCTGTAGTACCTCGACGTGACATGAGCATGCAAAGGGTTCTCAAGAATTAGTTTTCCTTTTATAAGGGCTAATAAAATAATTTATTTTGGATTTTTGACCCCATATTTTAGGATAGATCTCAAAAGAAATGAAAGACCTCCCTTCAAGCTGTACATATGACTTTCATTGAATATGGCTTTCCACATAATTCTATATGTATCTATGAGATTGAGTTTGGAATTATGTTTAATCATTTTAAATTGAGTATCCATTTCCCTCCCTTTCCTATTAGGATTGGAAATCCTATTTTCTACATATCTATATGATTGAGTCCTTAGGTTTTCAAAATAGTGTAAAAAGAAGTGCTTTAAATAATTTCTATTTGACTCAGACCTATTTTAAAAAAGTTGAGGCATTTTGAATTATTTGTGGACATCGACGAAGTCAAGGAAAACCTCTAAAATTATTCCAATATTTGACCTTAGACATATAATAGTTTCAAATTGAATCTCTTTAGAAAGAAGATCTTTTGTCTCATGGTAGCTTGCTCTAGTCCCCTTACAAAACTTTCATTATTGGGTTAGCCATACACTTTACATGTTTCTAGTGATTCACATAGCATCATCAAATGATATAATTCTTGAATAAGAATCTACAATGCTCTAGAATACGCTTATTAATGATCCTTTACTCAGACAGTTGCCCTTCCCACTCTTATTAAGACTACAGAATGTTCTTGTAAATTATGGCCAATACCAAGTATATAAGTAATGATTTCAAATCCAGAGGTTAATCATACTCTGGCAACTTTACGTAAGGCGGAGTTTGGTTTTTTTAGGGTGATAGTGGAAAAGTTGACAGATAAGTCATCTTTACCTCCATTCTATAAAACCATAGATGAGATTTTCACCTTATACACCTCCTCGTTCAATTCTTTTGAAGTCATTGCATCATTTTCCTCAATTAAGAAGTTCCTCCCTTCATCCACTCCATCCCCAAGAGTAACTAGGACAAATTCAATCATGTTTTCATGTTCCAATTAAGCACTTTCCTTTTTTGATTATTCTCAAAGGAGAAGATTCTTCTTTTTACCAAACATATGTGGATCGTCTTATAATTAATAATAAAAACAAGAGATCTTTCTTGATCAATCCCTTTGCCCCCCCTTACATTCTTCAAAAATCAAAAAGATTTTTTTTTCAAGTTTGAATTTGTTCATTTTGAATCTGGGCTCTTCTACTTCATTTTTATTTATTTATTTTTGTTATTTTCTTTTTCCCTCTCTTTTATTTTTTATTTCTTTTTTTATCCTTATTCATTTTGTCATTCCCTATAGGTTTGATCCTGTAGAATCTGATCCATTTTCTCATTAAGCAAAGGGTATGAAATAAATCAGATTGATTTCTCGATCAAAAGTACTATGTGAAATCTTTAGTTTTTCCTCTTTCACTATCCCTACCCCATAGGTACAACATTTGAATTAATAAAGAACATTTTCTTCTATATCAGTATGAATCAATATTATTACATTCCAATTCTTTCTGCTAAGGAAAATCCCAAATTAACGGATTAGTATGAGCTTATCCATATGGTTATGCACTCTTCGAATAGGAATCCATTTTTTTGAAAGATCCTGGCTTTCATTCTTTAGTGGGTCTCCGAGATCCTTTTGATTACCTATGTTGTGTTGAAAGGATATCTATATGATCCGATAGATTGCATAAAGCATACAGTAGCAATAGAATTAGGGAAAGTATACAAAAAGGACATTTTTATTCTATTAGCATTCAATTAGTATTCGTTCGTGCTCTTAGCTCAATAAGTCCTTTATTCCTTGATGCATTATTAGCACAAGTCCTAGATTTTGTCTCTATGGATCGAGAAGAAAGTGCTCAGTTAGAAGAGGATTGAACCATAAGAGAAGTAAGGAGGTCAACCTCTTTTAAATATACAACATGGGTTCTAGTAATGCAATGTAGTTAGACTCTTATGTCAATCCGAATGAATCATCCTTTCCATGAATGTTAATCTTTGCTTGCTAGGCAAGAGGATATTAAGTTACAAATTCTTTCTTTATAGGATATACATGTATTTTATTTCTATTACTATGAAATTTATAAATGAAGTAGTTAATAAATGAAATAATTAATGGTGGGGTTACCATTATCCTTTTTATAGTGACCAATCTTGTATGTATTCCTAAAAAAGGAATTTTTCATTTTTTAAAGTCTCAAAGGGGTATGGAAACGCATAAGAACTATTGAATGGAAATGGAAAAGAGATGTAACTCCAGTTCTTTCAAGAATTGTAAGATCTATGGCGCAAGAAGAAAGGGTTAATCTGTATCATCTTGACTTGGTTCTAATATACAGAGTTGGGGACTTCTCTTACCCATATCAAATAGACCATGATGAGCCAAATCTTTTTCATGTAAAACCTTTTTTATTTAGGTTAGGAAAATCATACACTTTTATGAAACCATACGCTATGGCTCGAATTCATAGTGAATCTAATTTTTGATAGGAGCAGTTAATAATTAAATCTAATTTTCCCCATTATTTTTGTATCCATAATAGTGTGAAAAGAAAAGAAGGCCTAACTCCAAGTTGTTCAAGAATAGTGGCATTGAGTTTCTCGATCTTTTGCCTTAGGATTAGTTAGTTCTCTTTTTTGATGGGGGTAAGGGGAGGGATATAACTCAACGATAGAGTGTCACCTTGATGTGGTGGAAGTCATTAGTTCAAGCCTGATTGTCCCTAAACCCAATGTGAGTTTTTCTATTTTGACTTGTTCTCTCATCATTGCGATTGGATTAGAATAGATAAAAGGCTTGTGGGATTGACATGAGGGGGTAGGGATGGCTATACTTCTTAGAGGAAACTCTAAGTAAATCGGCAATGTGACTACCCTTAAAAGAAAGAGAAAATTGCTTTACACAGAGCAGGGAGAAGTATCCGACAACCATATTTTATTTTTTTTATTACCAATAGTAGATTTTTGACTAAATGAAAATATCATAGTATAGTTGCAAATAAGAAAGTAGATATGACATGAACTTTGTTGTGCTTATCAAAGTGTAGGTTGCACCTTGCCAAATGCAAAATCCCATTCCTATTTAATCTATAAGGAAAGTCCTCACCTTCTCTCCTTGAACAATTATGTAAGAAGTATACTAGGGCATTATCAAAGTGTCTTCTGGATACATGAGTGGCGGTGTGTCTTTAAAACAAAGAGAAAAATAGCATGAAAAAAAGTCTCACTACTTCACCTTATCTATAACTTATGTCAATTGATTCGGGCTCAAAGTCTTCAGAAGCCTCTCACTACCCTACGGCTAGTTGAAAACCCTCTATAGGAGAACACAGTTGATATGGTTAAAGCCGATATCAACTAGAATCTAAAATAACTTCTAGACACAAATAATTTGAATCTCCCACCTTACTAGACATTTCTCCAATTTACAACAGGGGGAAATAAAGGATCTGAAGCATTTATGTTTAACTTTATAGGATTTTTCTTTATATAGGTTTAGGAGTGATTACTTACATCAACCCTTAAATTAAATCTGCCTCATTTTCTTTCTTCAAGGGTACGGGCTGATTAGTTAAACATTAGGGAGGGGGGCTAAGGTAAGGCTAAGATGGTTGCAATATTAATTTCTTAGCTATAATACTGATTGGTTCAGCTACTAAGCATAACATTCTAGGGATTTAATTAGACTTTTTTACTTATGTATAACCCATAGAGGATAAGAAAACCTAGTCCACTCACCGAGTCCCCTTATTTTTCTTTTCTTTTTATGAAATAATGTATGAAATAAGAATGTCGTATACAGTGTATCAGTCTTGGCCAATGCATAAATCTAGTTAATGATTCATGAATTGAGGATGCCAAGATAAAATCTTCTTAGTCTGTGGACTACAATTAAAATTCTAGTCTTAGTTAAAGAATATCCTCTCTTGCTAGTGATATAGCTATTTTGCAGCACTTTTTATTATCATGTAAATAATCTCTAATCTACGAATACCTTAGGTCAAAAGATGAGATTCTTATTAGTGGAAAATAGCCCTAGCTAGATTCAATGCCAATGAAATAACTGCTACATCCTAATGTTATAGAATTAGTCAGGGCTTCACACCTTATGTGATCTGGCATCATTGGATCAAAATTTTCAAAGGTAGCCTACTTTAAAGAATTCATAGGGTGATAACTAATATAAGAAAATCAACTACAATACATGGCAAAGGGGAATCTCCTTACTAAGCTTTCAAAAAAGTAATCATTATTCTCAGATGCTATGAACTTGATACACCTAAGCTAAATCTTTCTACTTGCTATCTTTCTAAATAAATAGAGGAAGGAGAAAAGGAGTTTGACCTCTCAATATGAGAAGGCAATTTAAAAAAAGCAAGGAATTTCTATATGTAATAGTCTGTCATATTCAAGTTATCCCAATAGTCAATGAGCAGGAGGAGGTTTTCTTGCTAATGAGATGAGTGGAAGAGCTGCTTTCGTAAGCGCTGTAAGCCTAGCCGCTGCTGCTTGTCCGGGATCACTGGGATATATGAAAACATCCTAGCCCAACTCTTGAGGGGTAGTGAACTACTAGGATATATTTGTGAATAAGAATTGGCACCTAGGGCTAAAAGAGGTAATCCTAACATATTACTAATGGTAATCATCTTTTAATGACATTTCCATAGTCAGAGGGATACCTTGCAATCAATGATGATTTAGTTCCTAGCTCTAAGGTCTACTATGCTTACAAAGCCTAAAGTATAAATCCAATAGAAAAGAAGGGAAAAGTCCTCTTAGTGAAAGAACTAGCTATAGATATGCTTTATATTCATAGTCTCCTATCCTAGTTTTCCTTCGCTTTAAAAAGCTAATAGACTTCATGCACTAATCCAATAACTGGCTAAGATAAGATTATGTTTACTTTGCATAATTCAAGTGGAATTTGAATTTTAGATGGTTAAAACATAATAACCCTTTTCCTAACAAATGGAGGCAGAGCTTGGTAATAGCTTCCTTCTTTATATGACCTCTAATTCTGAACCTTAACATCTATTGAACAGGTTTTTCATAATATAAATTTAGCTATTGCTCTTTTTAAAGTTGTTTAAGCCTTTATGCAGTATCAATAAGATGCATAGCTTTTTTTAACAATTGACCAAAAGACATGTATGCTGAGTGTTGGCTATAAGAGGCCATATGTTTGGTGGCTTTTAAGTATGCCTTAACTTCATTCTATTTTATATGATTTTCATGTCATAGATGACATCACAGAGTATGAAACTCATCGACAGTATGGCTTGCTAATGCGGGAGAGGGGATGAGATTAGCTAGAAAAGTAGTAGGTGAAGGTTTTAATTCCTTAAGTTAGTTTGAACCATTAGCTCTATATCCCTATGGATAATAAGAATAAGTAATAAATGGAGGGATTTTACTAAATTTGACTCAACCAAGGGGGACTAACTGATAAAATTTAACTATTACCATTCTCACCCCTACACACAAATGCCAAAACTAAATTTCATCTTGATCCTCTAATCTAAGGTAGCACCACACTCAAGTACTTTTACATATCTTTTCTTTTCTTAAAGATTTTATTAAAGTAACTTGACCCTATCAATGGAATTTATGATCCCTAGTTTTCCACAAACACTAAGGAAACTTGCCTATAAACATATATTGAGAGGAAAAAACTCCAATAGATGATTCTACTTTAGCATTAATTAATCTGCCAATATATCAACTATTGCTCCTTCTTTTATGGCCTTTTAAGTAACATCTATTATTTCATACTCACATAGTAACTTTTGCCTCCTAACTATCCTTCCAATAAATGCAGGCTTTTTAAAGATGCATTTGATTGGATCCATTCGGGATATGAGGTACATCATGTGATAAAGTATATAGTGTCTTAATCGTTTAGCAGTCTAGGTCAAAGTGGCACAAGTCCTTTCTAGTGCTGAATAATTTGCCTCATAGCTTGTGAATTTTTTGCTAACATAATACATAGTCTATTCCCTTCCTTGGGAATTGCTTTGTTTAAGCATAACCCCTAAGGATGTTTTAAACACCGTGAGGTATAGCAGTAGTGCTGTTCCCAAGATTAGGGGCTATAGAATAAGGGGCTTTTTCAAGTATTCCTTGATTTTGTGGAATGCCCCCTAACACTTGTTATTCCATTTGTTGGGGTTATTCTTTCTCAATAATCTAAAATTAGCTCGCAAGTCCTTATGAGTTAGGATATGAATTTGGCTATGTAATTCAAACATCCTAGGAATACTCTGACTTCCCTTTTTGACCTTAGGATTGACATTTCTTCAATGGCTTAAACCTTATCAGGGTCTATCTGAATACCTCTTTGGCTTACTATAAAGCCTAACAATTTTACCGAGGTGATCCTAAAAGTGCATTTTGTCGGATTCAACATAAGTCCGTATTTTTTTAAGTCTTTTGAACACTTTTTCCAAGATTCTTATGTGGTCCTCATTTGAACAAGATTTGACTATCATGTTGTCAGCACACACTTCCATTTCCTTATGCATAAGATCATGAAAGAGTGTCACCATTACCCTTTGATATGTTGCTCTAGCATTCTTTAGACTGAACAACATGACTTTATAGCAAAATGTTCCCCACAAGGTGATGAAGCACTTTTTTCTTTATCATCCCAAAATAACTTGATTTGATTATTTCTTGAAAAACCATCTATTATTGAGAACATATGATTCCTAATAGTGTAATCCACTAGTATTTTAATGTGAGCAATAGGAAGTCATCCTTGGGGCTGGCTCTATTCAAATCCCAATAGTCAACACACATCCTGACTTTCCCATCCTTTTTGGGTATGGGTATAATCTTGGCTACCCATTTAGGATATTCCACCAATTCTAAAAAACCTACTTTGAATTGCCTTTTAACCTTTTCCTTGATTTTGAGAAGCACATCTGGCCTCATTCTTTACAACTTTTATTTAATTGGCTTGCTATCAGGTTTGATAGGTAACTTATGTACTACTATGTCAGTGTCTAAACCTGGCATATCTTGATAAAACCAAGCAAAAACATCTATGTATTCTACTAGAAGAGTTATCATTCTTTTTTTTACTCACTTGGTAGGTTTCCATTGAATTTGACCTCTTTTGGATCCTCTATGGTTCCCAAATTCATTGTTTCTATAGGCTCTTATTATGGTTCCATGGTTATTTCCTCTTGATCCAAGATTTTCTCTATTTTTTTTTGGAATTTCAATTTCTTCAACATCATATTCCACTCCATTATTGGGAAATCAAAATTACACTTAAGCTTACCCTTAATTATATCAATTAAATGGTCATTGTCCTTGAATAGTTATAGGAATATAGATAAGCATAGGCTAAAATTTCTAAGCACAAATAAGAAATTTTAGAATGAGAAAAGATGCAATTGACTTGTTTATTTTTAGCTAATATAATGGGCACATAAGTTCACTTAATAATTATGCTATTACTCAGGATAAACTAGAGCCTACTATATTTTTTTTGACAATTAGTATATTAAATTTTTGAATTTGGTAACTCGAGGATTTTCAAATTATTTAGACTTTGGTTAGGTTTGTACTGATGTATCCAATCATCAGAAGTTCTAGTCTCTTCTCTTTGCCTAATCATATTGATTCCTTAATCATTATTGGCTCTTGGTATGTACTAGCCAACGCTTCTAAAAATTTGTTCTAAAATAAGTTGTTCCATTTGGGTGTACTTTGGTTCTCT
>CANXYI010256791.1:0-13267 GCA_948208565.1 Hura crepitans | reverse complement strand
ATTCATTGTCCAGTACCATTACCAATTCATAACTTACACACAAAATGCACTACATATGCCACTATACATACATACACACTTCATGTGCCACATTCACATCATTTCATATAGTCATCAATAAACATCCTTATTACATGTTATACTCCTTTATTCCACTTTATTGTACTTTAATTTCCTTCTCATGTACAACAATTTCATAAATTCCATCTATGTCCCTAAAATCCATACGATATGCACAGTTTTCCATCATCCATACTTAACTCATTTTCAATCCATTTTTCATTCAGATTAGTCCACTAATAAGCATTAAACCCTAATATCCCCTTAAAGTCAATTTAAGGTTATTCTAACCCCTAAAATCATACAAACCATAAATGACACCTATTATAGAATTTTTCCATTGCACACTTCCAAGCACATATTTAATTGAATACACTTACAAAGAGGTTATTTAATGTCCCAAATATGATTATATAGCTTTTCCTTGCCTTTACTCTTGTCCTTCTCTAAGTTCTCTAAATTCTATAATACACCATTTAGAAAAATTGATAGAAAAATATATGTAACTCCAAATTAAAAATAAAAACTTCAACAATGATATAAAGTACCTATAGTTACCTAGAAAAATGATCAAGGTTTGATTAAGGGTTTAGCGTGATTTGGGGGTATAAAACCTTAAATAATCAAACCTTGATTTCTAACTATAGACACCCTTTTCTCATGAAACTAACACTATAGTCAAGGTCTAGACATTGTGAGGATTATTTGCCATATATTAATCGAAGTATTTCATGGAGAATTAAATGAGATGAAAAAAGTGCTAGAGGAGAGAGAATTTGAAGGTGGCATTAGCTTGGGTTATTGTGGGAGAGAAGATGAAGTGTTTTGGATCCCATACATATGCACACATCATACACTATTTATATTAAAAGGTTGGATGCCCATGATTTTGCCATGTAGCAATCTGATGGTCCGTGTTAATTCTCTTCAAATCTTAAGCTTCAAAATTATAGTTTTAATATTAGAGGCCCTTAAAAATATTACTTTTAGTGTCAAAAATTGTTGAAACTATGAATTAAGGGATCCCTAAAATTTTAAATTCTAATGGAAACTAGGTTAACTATTCACTCATATATTTAAGAAATTTTGATTAAATATCAGTTGATGTCAAAAAATTCCAATTCTACCACCATTGAATAATTTAGAATTTTTTACCTCTATGCCATGCTATTTTAAGGCAAGTCTAGGCACATTTCAACCATTTTCTAACGCTATATAAACTTGAGTCACTATTCACTAAATATCAGTAAAAAAAATTTAATTAGTTCAACCGCTAGTGCAAGCAACTTCATTTTCTTTATTATTTTGCCCATCACAGTTCGATGACTAGTACTCTCCTTTGGCTATCTTAGTGTGACCTAGTTACTCAGGAAATACTATTCATGCATGAAGAAGTAATATCCTTGAAATTGGGATTTTCAGCCATTACATTTAATCACCCATTTGATTTTTTTTATTTTTGAATTTGGTATATTTTTGCCTTTTTTTTTATTCTTTTCTACTCTTTTCTTTTTTCTTTTTATTATATTTTTCTTATTTTATCTTTCTACCATTTATTATTATTATTATTATTATTATTATTATTATTATTATTATTATTGTGTTAATATTGTCTTGATCTGTATCTCTAGATCTTGATTTTTTTTATTATTTTTAGTATGTTGATATCAAATTATTTGTATGCTTATGAATTTTTATTTGTGTTATCTCTATATTTATACTTTGTTAAGGGAAGAGATACGATGTGTTTATGTTTGATGGACCAATTGTGTAATTTTGCATTTGAGTTTAGACTTTTATGGATAATTTACATGTTTGTTATTTTCCCATATGGGCAAAAGTTTTCCCTTACCTAGAAATAGTTATTTTTGCCTTTCTAAAGGAAAAATTTGCTTTCAATCCCTTTTGAGGTTATTGTTTACTATTTTTATCTATTTCCTTTATTTCTATTTCTTTAATCCATTTTTCTTTCCTTTTGTTTATCTTTTATGTAATTTTCATATTTTGATTAAAATGTTATTTAGAAGCTTTTTTATAATTTTATTTCCATGGTTAGAATGTAATTTAGGGACTTTAGGTTTAATTTTTATTTTTATTTTAATTTTTTTGGGTTAGAATGGATTTTAGGGAATTGCCATGTATTGTTTATATTTATTTCTTTTTCGAACATATTTTCCTTGTAATTTTCTATGAATGCTATAATAGGTAAAAAAATAAAGTTTACATGGAAAAGAAAAAATAATATTCAATTATTTTCTATTAATTAATTGTTGTTTTTAAAAAAATAAACTTTGCTTTTCTTTAAATAAAAGCCATTATAATAAAATGTATTTTTGTAAAAAATGGCATGAGGAAACTGAAGTTCCCAAAAATAATTAATGGCTCAATTATTGTGTCTACAATCCATATTTGGGCATATTTATATATAGTGCCTTATTAGTTTGCAAAATTAAATGTGATTAAGTGCACCTAATTATCTCAAAATTCACATGAGAGAATGGATAAAATTATCAATTTAGTCATTCCAAATTAATCCGATGTATAAGTAATAGCAGGATTTCGACCATTTTTTAGTACTATCCTACAAGGTATTTTTTAATTCTTGTTTAGTGGCAACTCTACCTACCTTGTTTTGCCCAACTTGCATCCTCCAAATCGATCATTAGAAATTGTTTTAAGATTCCTTAGAACACCATTTTATATCTTAGGATTTGATGTGCTATAGACTAGATTGAGTCCTTGATCATTATGAGTTCATAGATAACGAAGGCCCTATGCGAACATTGGGTCCCTAATGTACTTGTTTCCTAAACAAGCATCCATATATTAACTCTAAGCATCATCAATTGTGACACCCCTCACTCAATCCAATACTTGAATTCGAATGGGAGATGTCACATTGTGACAACTCATATCTAAACATTGCCAGTTCGAATAAGAGACGACACATTACTCAAATTACCTAGCTATAACATTATCTCCTTAAAACCATATTATGAGTGTGTATCATGATCATCATAGGCTTACATGTAAATAGATAAATCTAATGTTATGTGCATGAGTATGTAAAATAATATTGTTCCACTTAGATGGAAATTTAGTAGCATAATGGCTGCCTGGTGACATGTCCTAAATTAAAATTGTAGAAAATAACACCTTTATAAGTTTTTAACCTCAATTCCATATCTTGGACCTTTTTGGTTCCCCATTATCATTATCAACATCATATCTCAGTGACATTAATCACATCATAATCAAAACATTCATAATAGTCTCAACATTATTATATATCAAGTTCACAATACTCAATCATTATGTACTACTGATGTTTGTTTAATAAATTTACAAGACTAAAGAACCTTTATAAACTATTTATTTATATGAACCAACTAGGCCTACACCCTTTTATGCATATATAAGTACTAACTATTTTTACATATATCACACTAAAAATACTAGAAGGTGTAATAAAGATTGGAAGCTATCTATACTACACCACTACGTTGAGGCTAGACTAGAGTAATGTCTATCTACAACCTATGCATTGGAAACACAATTCATTAAGCATAAAGCTTAGGGGTGTATTTGATAAAATATGCTAAAAAACATATGTATTTATGCCAAGTATGTATTTAAGACAATATACATGCCACGTAACACTTGCACATTCACCATACAAATTGTGTTACACATTTACTTGTTTTAGGTTGTTATGTTACCATTGTTCATTTACACTTGTTTTATGTCACTTACTTATCCTAGTTCACCACATGTTTTTTTCCATTTTTACTTACTATCATTAAGTCTCATATTCATTAACTAATTTACTTACTATGTGTAGACACTGGGTTTTTAAGGCTCTCATGTTTGGATTGTCTAATAATGAAGAAAGGATAAAATTTCTCGATAAATAGGGATGTTAACATTTAATTTGAAAATCTCACAGTTTTATTTAAAATTTTTTTCTTTTAAGTCTTTGCTCGACCAAAAAAATCTTATGGTGCAACTCGAAATGCAAGAAAAATAGGCATTTGAGCTTGATGGCTAACACTGATGCCAAAGGGGTGCAAGGATGAAGCCCCCCATGATATGGAGTAAAATTTTCAAGAAAAATCACCAAGTTTTCACCTATTAAAGAAAAACAGCCATTTAAACAAGGAAAGTAGCCGTTTTTACCAAAATAGCGATTTCAACAGGTGAAACAGTCATTTTCACCAAAATGACTGTTACAAGGGGGAAAATAGCCATTTTCTTCAAATGAAAGATGTCCATTTTGGCATAAAAAGTGGTTGTTTTCTACCTTAAAGTTTGTGTATAAAAATGCAGCTCCGTATTGTTATAGGAGTGGTTGATTTTTTGAAAAGAAAAACTTTTCTCGATATATGTATACTAAAAACTCAAAAAATACTTTGCAAACACCATTTTCATATTTTTTGAAGGTTTTCTACACAACTTTAAAGCCCTTTCAAGATCTTTTCCTAAATGCAATTATGCACGGTGGGTCGACCAACCTTTCTCCTTTTCCGTTTATCTTTTTTTCTTTTTTTTTTTATCCATCTACCAATTAGATATGATAATTTATTATTTGTACATTATTGTTGTCATATTTATCTTATTATTTATTTCATTTTATTTCTATTGATCTTTTTATTTCACATACTAACATTTTAATTTTTTTGTGATATGAGTTGTTTGATTTATTAGGGCTTTATTAGCCTTTCTTTCTACCATTTCATGAAACATCGGTGAAGTAGCCCTTTGCCATTCCTTCATTTTTATTTCTTTTTTGTTTCTATTGTTTTTGTTTTGCTCTTTATTTTCTTCTACTTAATTCTCTTTATTATTATCCATTTTATTTATTTACATTGTATTTTAGGATACTTTAAATGTAATTTTATTTTTATTCGGTTAAATGTACTTTAGGTAATTGCCATGTAATCTATTTTTATTTTGATTATTTCCTTGTATATTTCGTGAATGTTGTAATAGGTAAAAAAATGATTTTTACACATTATAACAATAATCAAAATCATTTTGTGCATAATTAATTAGTTTTTTTTAAATAAAATAAGTTTTGATTTTTCCTTAATAAAAGTCATAATAATAAAATCTATTTTCTAAAATTGACATGCAGGAACCAAAGTTCTCAAAATAATCAATCACCTAATTTCATGTATGATATTTTTAATTCCAAGCACTTTACTTCTGTAAACATGCTTTGTTATTCTTTTATATAAATAGATGATTTATTTTAATGTTAAAATCCACTTGAGAAAAAGGATAATATTATAAATTTATGTTTAAAATTTCATATTAACTTGAGGTATAAATAAGAGTAGGGTTTCGAACCACTCTGATTTTGTCCCTATAAGGTATTTCCCAACCCCGGTGGGTGGTGACTCCTACCATTTAGTGCCCAACTCACTCTTTTTAGGCTAATCGAATAGGAATGACTTAAGATTCCTCTAATTTCCTTCTTGTCTTTTAGGATTCGAGGAGTGAGATTTAGGTTAAGTCTTTGATTGTTTTGATTTGACCAACCTAGAAAGGAAGGGATGCGAACATTGTGTTAGTACCAAGGTTATTTTTCCAGTTTGCTTAGCTTATTAACCTATAATTTATTAACCATTCATTTCATATTCATGTATCACATTTTTTATTTCCATTTGCTAGCCCATATTAGAAAGACACCAATCCTAATACTACATATCAAGATCATGATGTATAGTGACCAATATTTCAGACCTCATGGCTACTGCATAGCATACCATGTCAATATAATGCGCAATGGTCCTATTGAATCTCTTGATGACCACACTCGATTTACAATATGTGTGATGGTTTTGTTAGACCTCTCGACAGTTGCAACTGCATTATAATCTATATCATTAGTATAATTGATAAATATGTGTGCAATGATCCTGTTGAACCTCCGAGTAGCTACACCCACTTTAGAATATGTGGAGTGGTTCTATTAGACCTCCTATCAACTGCACTTATTTTATAATCAACTATGTCAAATATCATTATGTATATGTAATGACACCAAAGTGTCCTAACATATGCTACATCCCCTAGTTGATCGATCAACCTATCTAGCAGGTTCTCCAACATATATGGGTTATTCACATTTTTAATTTTATTACTTATGATTCACATATCTAGTGTATTCTTTTCTCATAGACATTCATAACATGTCATCATACATTGCCACATGAAATGACCATTTCATGTTATTTATTCATAATGCCATTCTTATTTCCTCATTATACATTATTTTTCCATATTACATTTACATGATTCCATGCCATTAAATGATTCCTATTACACACATTATTGAATATTTCACACACATTACCTAATGTATCATGCTAATGTACATTACGCATCACACATCTCATTACACAACATTCACATGTTTTATGGTCACATTCTTAATAGTTCACACATTCATCAATACATATATTTCATGCAAATTATAATCATACATTTAAGCTTACTGTACCTTAATTATGTCAATTACACAATAAATTCAATAATTCTCACCATATCCCCATTTTTTAATACAATGTGTCCATTACTCCATTTTCTTCATTGATCTCATTTTCATTCAATATTTTTTATCTAAATTACTTAATTTATATTCCTTAAACCTTAATATACCCTAACCTTTATTTTAGGGCTATTCTAACCCCTAAATTTATGCCATTTACATAATGCATATAATATGAAAATTTCACAACATGCACACACTCACATATTTTATGGAATACACTAACAGAAAGGTTACTTGGCATCCTGAATGACACTTTACAAATTCTCTTTCCCCTTGCTTTTGCTATCCTTCAAGTTCTCTAAATTCCATAATGGGGAATTAATTAGAAAAATTTATACACCTCTAAATTCAAAAATAATACTAGAATCATGATTTAGAGTATCTCTAATTACCTAAAAAATACTAGGGTTTAGATTTAGTGGTTACCTTAATTTAGCAGTTAAAAAACCTTAAATTTTCATCTCTCTTTTGCCCTCTAAATGGCTCTTCCTTGTAAAATTGGCCCTAAAATTAGATTCTAAAAGTGATGTTGATGATTTTTGGTGTATGAAGTATGGAATTTGGCAGAGATTTGATGGAGAAATGAAGAAAAAAAGGGAGAGGAGAGAGAGATAGTGTAGAATGGCATCGGCTTTTAAGGGTTTTAGGGAAGAAGATGATAACTAAGCCTTATGTCACATATACACATGCATACACCTTATATATTAATACAATTGATGGCTACGATCTCACTACATGGCAATCTAATAGTTCATATTAATCCTATTTATGTTTTAAGCTTAAAAAATATGATTTCAATGTTAGAGGCCTCTAAAAATACTCTATTTAGATCCAATAATTATAGAAATTCTCAATTAAGGGACCTTTAATATCTTGTGTCCAAAAGCCAATGGGAACTAGGTTAACTAATCAATTGTATTTTTAAGAAATTGAAATAAAATACTAATTAATGTCAAAAAAATTCTAATTTCAACATGATTAGACTATTTGGAATTTTTAACCTTTAGGTCAAGCTATTTTCAAGTTATTCTAGGCATGTCCCAACCACTTTACATCTCAATGTAAACTTGGTCACTATTCACTAGATATTAATGTGAAAAATTTTATTAGTTCTTTTGTTAGTGAAAATAACTTTTTTTTTCATCATTATTTTGCCTATCAATGTTCTATGACTAGTACTCCCTCTAGGCTACCTCAATGGGACCTAGTTTCTTGAGTAACACTATTTATGCCTTAGGAAGCATAATTCATAAAACTAGGATTTTTGGGCATTACATTAATGCTCATAACATGTGAGGTCAGCAACTTAACCCAAGCAAAGAGTATAATATATGCTAGTCTCTCTATATTAACAATCTCTTATCTTGCTAATACTATGACTAGGGGGAATCTACATATTATCATATTTGCATACAGTAAACATCTCACATCGTGAACTTTTTCATGATTTCCTCTATACTGTGACTATATAATATAAAATTTATTACATAGTTTAAGATTAATTGTCAGGCAAATGAATAACATAAGCACTATGTAATAAATAACCTATGTTATTACTAAATAATGTTCACATGTTATATGAAATATTCATGATACATGACCTCTAGGGCATACAATTAACAATCTCCCACTTACAGTAAACCCAATCACCCGTATACCTAATACCTAAGGTATTTACTCGATGATTGAACTTGTTATGTGATGCTTTTTACTTAATGATTTAACTTGATCTGTGATAGTACCTTAGAGGATTAAAAATGTTCTAATCTATGATGACTCTATCAATCTTCACATCTAATCTACCAATTATCATTCTGATTAAATGGTAGCACCTGAGAACATGTTCAGATCACAGATGAGATTAGGTTCTTTTGTTTGCAGTATGACTCTATTACTATCATAATATAAGGTTATAAGATCAATAATGGAAGGTACCATTATAGGTTCAATAATAAACTTCTTGATCCAAACACCTGACTTAGCTGTTGAATCTGTAATTCTCTCTTACTTGAAACTCCTCTAGTTAACAAAATATGAACACATAAGTTGATTATGGTTTACAATTATCTTTGTTAGTCCAAAAGTTGGTATCCACGTATTCACTAACCTATAAAATCCCATTTTCCATATAGCAGTAACATATCTTTAGTCCTTCTTCAGTACTTAAAAATGTTCATGACAACCACCCAATGTTACTATCCATAATTAGATTAGAATCTGCTTATCACAAATAGAGTAAATGTTACATCAAATCTAGTACATAACATAATAGATATTATAAATCCTATGGCTAATATATAAGGGATTTTAATTATGCTTCTTCTCTTCTTTTATGCCTCTAAACATATACACTTAGAAAAGAATTTCCCATGCAACATAAGAATAAATCCTTTCTTAGAGTCATCCATGCTAAACCTCTTTAGCATTTTGTCTATGTATATAGATTGTAAAAGACCTAGCAACCTTCTAGATTCATTCTTATAAATCTTTATCTCCAATATATAGGTAGCCTCTCTAAGGTCTTTCAAGGAGAATTTCTTAGATAACCAAATCTTTAAAGTTTGAAGAATTCAGATATCATTGTCAATTAGTAATGTGTTATCGACATATAACACAAGGAAAATGATTGCACTCCCATTTACCTTGTACACATAAGGCTTATCTATGTTTTGTGAGAAACCATACTTTTTATTTGTCTCATGAAAATGAATGTTCTAGCTATTAGATGCTTGCTTCGATCTATTAATAGATTTATAAAGCTTGCATATGTCGATGTTCTCATTAGATGTGAATACATTAGGTTATGTCATATATACCTTATAAAATTTTCATTAAGGAAAGCTAGATTCACATCCATTTGCCAAATCACAATATCATTATAAGTGGCATTAGCAAGCAATATCCTAATAGATTTAATCATAGCCATAAGTGAAAAGGTTTTATCAAAGTTAGCTCCTTAACTTGATGATAACCTTTTATAATAAGTTATACTTTATAGGTGACTAAATTACCTTTCGTGTCAATCTTCTTTTTAAAGATCCATTTACACCTAATGGGTTTTATTCCTTCAAGTGTGTCATCCAAGTTCCACTCAAATTTTGCAGCATTTACCCATAATTCTAATTTTAAACTCTTTAAAACATCTTAATAGCCAATAGGCTTTTCCTTCTCTTCTAATGTCACATGTTGATTCTCATCAATGAGAAATCTATCTCTCTAGAATAGCATAGACTCTAGTAAAGCACCTAGGAGCTTTGTGGAGGCTTTTTTATTACCTCATTTACATGAGTAGTAAGAATGGGATCAATTGGTTGATTAGCCTCCATTTATGGTTCTTGAATTTCTTGAAGTTTAATTCAATTACCATTGTCTTCCTTCAGTCAAAACTCTTTTTCTATGAAGATAGCATGCTTTGAAAGAAACACCTTTTATTCTAAAGGATTGTAGAAATAGCATCCTAAAGGTTCCTTTTGGTACCCCACAAATAGGCATTTATTATACTTTAGCATCTAGTTTATCTAATATTACTCTTCACATAAGTAGTATGACCCTATACTTTTTTTATGTGATAGAGATGGCTTCTTATTATACCACATCTCGTATGGTGAAATATCAAATGATTTTGATGGAACTTTTTTAATATATAAATAGCAATTTCTAATTTATATCCCTAAATGGGTTTAGGCAATTATGTAATGCTTATCCTAGATCGAACCATATCCAATAGGGTTTGATTTCTCTTTTTAATTACACCATTATGTTGTGGTGTATATGGAATAGACCATTGAGGTAATATCCTATTATCTCAAAAATATATTTAAAACTCTTAGATTAAATATTCATTACATCAATCCAATCTAAGTGCTTTAATATTTTTGCTAAATTATTTCTCAACTTTATTTATGAATTCTTTTAACTTTTCAAAGGTTTCAAACTTGTACTTCATTGAGTACAAATACCCATATCATGAATAGTCATCAATAAAGGTAATGAAGTGAAGATAACCACCTCTAGCATGTGTGATCATAATATATTTAAATGTGTCTGCTCTAATAAACCATTAGCACATTCACCTTTTCCACTAAAGGAGTCTTTGTCAACTTACCTAATAAACAAGACTCACATGTTTCAAATAATTCATAATCAAATGACCTTAAGTCACCACTCTTGTGTAACTTAGAAATGTGAGACTCATTTATGTGACTAAGTCAACAATGCCATAAATAAGATGCTTCAAGTTATCTTGTTTTCACATTATGTAGCTCTCTTACTTAATCAAAAATCTAAATTTTATTAACATCTTTTCCAAAACAATAGAAAATTTCATTCAAATAAATAGAACAACTATTGTTCCTATTAATGGAAATATCAAAACATTGTTCTCTAAGATAAAGCAAAGAAATAATATTTTTAAAAAAAATTGAAACATAATAACAATTATTAAGTTCTAATACCAATCCTGAAGGTAAAAACTAGCAATATGTTTCTACAACTAATGCAACAACTCTTACTCTATTGGCTACACACAAGTCCACCTCACCTTTATTCACCTTTCTACTACTCCTTAGCCTTTAAAAATCATAGCATAAGTAAGAACCACAACAATTGTCAATACCTTAAGTGGTTATCATAAGTAGTACTGGTATTTATCTTAGTAACATAAATACATAAAAATTAAAATTATTACCTAGTTCTCCTTCCAAGGCTCTTAAAAGGCTTTACAATTCCACTTCTAGTGTTTAGTCTTACCATAAAGAGGTAAGTCTACTTAAAGCATCTTCTTTGGTAGTAACAAATTTGCCCTTGCCTATATTTTTACTCACCCTAACTTAGGTCTTGGCCAGTTTCTTCTCATTCTTCACCTTTTTTGCCTTTAGGAAAGAGCATAATCAATAGCCATAACTAATTTGGGGCTATGCTTAACAACCTCTTTAGCATTCTTGAGTTAGTTTACCAACTCTAATAGAGTTATCTAGATTTTATTCATGTGACAGTTAAGCCCAAACTATGCAAAACTATTTAGCAAAGAAGAGAGTACCAAGTTAATACTAAAGTAGTTATCTGTAATGCCCAAAAATTAATTAGTAAAATTTAAATATGGAAACAAGGCCCTAATTTTAATTTTCAAATAAATAGAGGAAAAAATAAATTTTGTATTATAATAAGGGACTTAAGTATAATTTAACCATGATAAAGTGTAAATGTTAGATAAATGTCAAGGATGTAATCCTAGCCATCCATTCAACACATATAAAAAGCCTAGGTAAATAGTAGAAGGGGAAAAAGTAAACTAACATTCTTTTTCCTTTCCACCATTTATGATATTCAAGGGGTATCCTCTAAGTTTTTGTTACACTCTCATTGAAAGTAACAAATGTCTACTTTGTCTACTCATGTTTCATTACGTGTTGCTAGCAATTAATAGATGTCATCACTTCTTTATATTATTAGGGCTATTGTTCCTTTGAAAAAGTACAAAGAGGTAATGCTTGAAGGGCTAAATTAAAAGGGAAATAAGTTTTTAAAGCCTAAAATGGATTCCTAAATGTCCCATAGTGATTTTCAATGTAAGTGTATAAACCAATTTGTGATTTCTATTATTAATTTGCTAAATTTGTGACCTAAGGCTTATATTCTTACTTTTCTAAAATTTCAACAAACTATTGATGCATTTGATGTTAAATTGTATGAATTTGATGTGATTTCCATTTGGAAATCATCCTAGAAATTAAGCAAATTAGTTAAAAATTGGGTTGAATTAGATGAATTTTCTGCAAATTTCATAAGAAAAATCGTGTTATGTATCTGCTTAACTATAGGCTTCACAGCTATAACCCCTTAAGTCTCACGGCTATGACCCCTACTTAAGTCATGAATAGTCTTTGGCCAAACAAGGGACTCATGGTTGTGACCCTTTTACAGTGCCAGGAAATGTGAGCCTTTAAAAAATAAACCAATTATTTTCAAACGGGCTTTACAAATCTAATTACCACCAATGCTTTTCAATCTATATGGCTATGATATTAATTGAAATTTTGACAAAATTTAAATAAACTATGCATGAGTTAATGAAAATGGAAAATATGTGAAAGAGAGAACAACATGTATAACTAGCAGTACAAAGGTAAGGTGATGTGCTTATGAAGCAAATTACTTTTGATTAATTACTTCATATTGAATAACTTTTGACATTACTTGCATAATAAGTTTTTAGCATAAGACATTATTTTCTTGATAATCTTATAGGGACTAATGTGGACTATGAGCTAGCATGAGAGGTAACTTTATGCTATCTTGAGATTCCTACTTGAACTATTGAACCATAAAATGATGTATTGTGCATAATGTTGTAAGGCATGATGATTGACTGTGGTATGCAAATGCAATATGTATGTGAGATAAATGCATGATACATGTGATGCACAATTAGTATGTATGCATGATAAATATATATACATTTTTTATTTCCATGCATAGGTTAAAAACTCTAGGTTTGCAAAGAAAGTATTACAAGTGCTGTCCACAGTTGCATTCTTAAGCATATCAATATTTTCTTTTGTTTACCATTTGTTCATTGATTTATTAGATTTGTATAGACTTTTTGGTACATTTATTTAATCTTATTAGCTTATTTCATGAGTATATAAGTGT
>CANXYI010256548.1:0-11403 GCA_948208565.1 Hura crepitans | reverse complement strand
ACATAAAAGAATTCATAAATAGAGAAATTGAGGTTTTTAATACATTTAAATTAAGCTAGGCGAAAAATATTATATGAGAATCAATGAGTTAATTTTGTAATAAAGTTAGATATTACAACGTCAATCTACTCAAATGAAAATGTAAATATACAATTATATAGAAACTAAATAGGTATATATGAATGTATGTGTAAATATGTACCAATAACTAGATAAAAAGAAGTAATTATATGCAAATAAGAGAACATATGAAAATGATAATTACATCATAAGTTATGAAGGATTATAAAATAAATAATTGGATGTCATAAATGTAGGAAATCCAAAATGATAAATAAATATACACATATATAATGTGTGCACAAGTATATAGTTATAATAAAATAAAAAAATTGGAATATATGTAGAAATGTAAAGGAATAAGGATTTTGCATAATCATAATAATAACATCATGGAAAGAAAATAAATAAGTTAATTAGATATGATTTAAGAAAAATTATATTAATGAAAACATTCATGAATTTTGTTAATTTGATGATGTGAGATTAATAATAAAAGAAATAAATTATATGAGTAAATAGAATTAATATTATAGATATTAGACAAAGTTATAACTTAAAATATGAATAAAAGGAAGTAACAAGAAAAGATAAGAATGATGATAAGTACAATTAAATAAAAGAATAGGTGAGATATAAAAAAGGTATAAATATGAGTCGTTATTTTGAATAAGGAATTAAGTAAATAATTAAAAAAATATAGAATACATAATAAGAAGTAAAATTTATATGTGTAATGAAGTGTGAATATATGTGGAAAAAGTAAGTAGTATAGAAGTAAGTAATTGATTTAAAGTAAAAATAGTTAAAAATAATAAATGAGATGTTGAAAAAATTAATAATTTAAATAATGAGGAAATAAATTAAGAAAAAATAAAAGCATTTGAAATAATTATGAAATCAATTAAAAGAAGAATGTCAAAAAGAATAAATGCTAAAACTATATAAATAAGTATACGCAAATAAATAATTATATCTAAGTAAAATAAATTAAGTTAATTATGTGAAAATGAAGGAAAATATGAAACATGTGTGTGGATGTAAAAGAATAGGGAATTGATATAAAAATAATAGTAATAATATGACTAAAAGGGAATAATGTGAATTAAATGGATTATATTTAGGAATTTAAGTCAAGTAGAGTATACAAAATAAATTAATAAGAGTTAAAGTAATAATTATTGAATAAGAAAAGGAATTATAGGCACTAAATAATTAAAATAAAAATATATAAATGTTACAAATTATGATATTTAAATATTAAAAATAATAAAAATAAAAAAGACAATAAATAAATCATAAGCAGAGAAAGATATCAAAATGAATATTTAAGGCAAAATAAATAGTAGGAATAAACAATTAATAGCATAAGAAATTGAGGATATTAGCAAGGTATGAAAAAATATACATGAAGTAATAGGTAATGTATAAGTAATACATAATAAAAATAAAGGGTAATAATACAAGGTTGAAAAAGGCAAATTAAGGAAATTAATTAAAAAACCTTATGAGTAATTTAGTGAACAAAGAACCCCAATTTTTGAAATGTAAGTAGTAAAACATAATAATAATGCAAGTGACGAATAATTCGGTCACGAGCGGAACAGTAACATTAATATGCTTAAATATATTTGAGAGAAAAAGTATGCTATGATGATAATTTACGAAAGTTATATCTATATGTCCATGTAAATGAAATATGATGCTGATATGTATTATGAATATGATTTAATTCTTTATGATGTTTGAATGGTATGGAAATGAATGGGAAGAGAAATGTAATAAGAATTAAGATAATAGCCCATATGAGCTAGGCAATCTAGACTAGATAGATTGACTAGTAAACTAGGGATAAATAGTACTTGATAGGGTGTTTTGATGCCATTCCATGCTAGTGCAGTAGCAGTAAGGTCCATGTAATGACTCGAAAATCATGACTCTCGTGAATAGTACTTCTCAGGATGAATAGTGCTTTTCGAAATTCGAGTCTTACTAAGCATACCAATAGAGAGTATTAATTATGAGAGAGTTTTGGAAAATGTTTAAAGCCAATCTAAAGTCATTTTGATGGTTAAAAATGCTAAATAAGGTTTTACAGCAGTGTTCGGTGAATAGTGCCATAGGCAAAGCTGAATCATAAAATAAATTAAAAGTTGCTTAAAATAATATAAAAATATTACGACTTGATACTCAAATATTTTGAATAGTCCATTGGGTTTGGAATCGAAATTTTTTGAGATCAAAAAGTATTTTTACTAAATTTTCGAGAAATAACATGCATTAAGTTTTTGAGTTTTATTCGTTTTTCGGGCTTAATATTTTGGAGGATTTAGGACCCTAATTTATCAAATTTTAGGGCAAGAATGAAGGAATTCTGACAATCCTATAGGGTATAAAAATTTTACGGAAGAGAGAAAAATTGATTTTTCAAAAACTATAAATAGCAAAAGAAATCTAATTTCCCTCATTTTCCTTCCCTCTACACTTTCCATTTCCTTCCTTCTCCTCCAAAAAGCCGAGAGCCTCTCCTTCCCCCTTTCCTTTGATTTGTCTTCCTCCTTCACCATACCCACTCCTAATAATTGGTCCCGAACGGAAGAGTATCCGGATATGAGTCTATAGACACCAAGAACACTCGATTTGGCAGAGTATTCCTAGAGGAAAATCGAATTTCCTCTCGAGATGAATAGTAACCTTTCAACTCCAGTGTAATGATTTTTCAAATTTGTTATTTTTTATGGGTTCTTAGGATATCGTAAAATGTATAACTAGGCTCGAAATAATTTTTTGAATTATTTAGAATTTTATATTAATTTTTAATGATGGTATCCTTTTTTATTCGTAGGCAAAATGTCGACCCGAGCCTTCTGAGGTAAGGAGAAGGCTTAGACGGGTATCGGGCATCCCGTGCAATCGATTTTGGTATGTGTAATCACATTAACTTGAGTTAAAATGCATGAATTTCAATATGTCCATATAGTTACACAATAGTAATAAATGCTATTAATTACTATAATGCCTAATAAATGTAATGGTTGGTAAAAATGTGATTGTTGGACATTGTGTATATGTAATGTGTTTAACTTGGGTGGCTAATTAGTTAAGAATGCATGGATATGATGAAAACATGGCATATTTACAATATGTGAATGTTGTGCATTTATGTGTTATATGAAAGTATGCATTCATATGGGTTATGAAAGAGTCTAAAAAGGGGCCAAGAATGAAAAATGGTGGTTTTAAATGCTTAGGACCCAAAATTTGGTTAAGTAATGAGGGTATGTGTGATTTGAGTGACATTGGCACGAATAGACCTTAACACATCATTTTCACTAAAATGTAAATACTGTGTTTACATATGTGATAAATGAAACATGTTTGAGTGCTTAAAATGAACCAAATGCGTTAATGAGAATGTAATTACCCAAGGGTACCATAATATGAACACTTAAGTTCTATTTTGGCTTTAATCGACATATTAAGACTTTAATGTAAATCGATACAATTGCACCTAGGCAATGGGTCTTACTGGTGGTAATAAGCTTTAACGGGCCTAAGATGGCCAAGCATTCTAAAAATAGGTTATGCAAAGGTGTAATATGGCCAATGATTTAAATTAAGCGATAAAAGGGTATAAAAAGTAAAAGTGGCTAAAATGACACAAAATGATATGTTTAATAATGCCTATATAGTTAGACAACCAAGTTTGTATAAGTTGATTGGTTAACTAGGATTTTTAGTGGCTGCTAGCATACTTTTAGGTATAAGACCTATAGGTTATTGATCAATGTGCTAATGGGCATGAGGGCTTTCGGGCCTATGTTTCTATACACCTGCGGATATGAGTGCCTATGGGCCTATGTCTATGCATCTACGGATGTGAGTGCCTACGGGCCTATGTCTACGTACCTACGAGTGTGAATGCCTTTAGGCCCATGTCTACGTACCTACGGGTGTGAATACCTTTGGGCCTATGTTATCTATTATCCAATCTTGGTCAGTTGTCTTTTTGGTATAGGCATATGTTAAACAACTAAAAAGGCTTTAAAATACATAATTATAAATAGTGCTATTAGGTGTCGTGTGTGCTTGAATATGTCGAATGATGCAATACATGGACCAAATATGTATAATTAATGACCATTAGCATATAAATGGCAATATATGATGTTATAAGTTAACATACCTCAAATCACATGTATGAGAAGTTATGTATATATAATGGGCTATGAATGTGCTTATAAGCTAAGAATGCCTTCTTAAAGCCTATGAGCAAGATTAAGACATATTAATGCTTGGTAAGCTTAAGGAATTTAACTTTAACACAAAGGCTTTAAGAAGGCATTCTTAGCTTATAGATGATGATAAATATTTGAACTAACCCCTATAGGTGTGTAACAGAGGCCGTTTACATGTTTTATGGTAAATACACATTTCCATTATGCATGATAGCCATGATCTTAATTGTAGCGACGTAAACTTCATTATGATATTTATAAGCCTAATAAGCAAAAATAATGACTTTTTGATGAGGATGTGACTTTGGTGCATGATTGGTTACAAGAATGCTTATAAAGACATTTTTTATGGCAATTCATATTATCATATGCATTTGTATACATTTGGATATCCCATATATTACAAGAATGAAATAATTCATGTTTAAAATTATTATGTGAAAGCTAAAGTGATTACACCACTAAGCGAAAGCTTAGCGCAATGATTGTTTGTGATGCGTAGGTAATAGGGTAGTAGATTAGAGCCAAAGCTTCTGTACCACAGGAGACTTTTTGAAGATAACCCCTATGTGGGTATTTTGATAATTTTGTAATAGTATAATGATGTAAATGTAAATATTGATAGTGTGCCCTTATGATTTCGAAGGGATTGGGCCTAATCTATAATTTGGGTTAGTTTTTATAACTAAAACTATAATATTATAAACCAATATCTAAATCAATAGAAAACCATTTTAATTTAATACCCTATTTGAAACTTAATTTAACACTTTATAAAACTCTTAAAAGCATGAATTTTCAAAAACTATTTTAGTGGATGTACTATTAGGGTCCTCATATCGAAAATTCGGCAACGTAATGATTGCCTGAGGACACTATCCCAAATAGTAACTTGCAAGAAAACATACTTCTATATCATTCAAACATCAAATCTTAACTCCATGATCTTTTTTATCATTCCAAGCATGTCATCAAAACTCAACATTATAACAGAAGGAAAAGGTATCGTACAAGAATAAAAACATTTATGCATACTTTAAATATATTTACAAAACTTGCTTAAAAGAGTTATAAAACCATATACAAAATATGTTTAGGCCTAATCACTTAATACAATATATGAGTGCCCATAATATGCACATTGCATAATATATACAGAGATAATATAATACAAAAAGAAATCTTCTCTTGATTAACTTGTTCCAAAATTGAGGCTTTATCTCTAATTATTTCTTTGACCTACGCATCACGAACAATGATGCGCTAAGTGATATGCTTAATGGTGTAATCAATATAATATATATATCCACATGCATTCTTACATTCATACATTTATATTAGATAAAACATAAGAAAAAGCGTTAATAACATAAAGAGATCATATACCTACATATAAACTCAACATTCACAATCATAATCATCACCATAATGCATGCATATGTTATATCATTTAGTCAAGGTCTCATATCCAGTAACATTTTGCATTAGAATATTGACAACATAAACAATGGCATCCATAGCATAACAAAATCATATTCATATATATGAGTTGACAATCGATTTAATAAACATTATTACTTCACCATTTATTTTCCATGTTCGTGAACCATTTATCTCATTCTTATTAAGCATTATTATCTAAGTATTATAGTTAAAAGATATCTACTCAAAACTAGATAATAGAACTCTCTAGCCACACAGGCAAAAAGTATGTGTAATGGCCTTTAAGGAACTATACGACTACTACACCAGCCTAGGTGTGTGCAGCGGCTCTTTTGAACCTATATAGTCACTGCACCAAACCTAAGTGTGTGAGTGGCCTCTTTAAACCTATCTGGTTACTGCACTAGCCTAGAGGTGTATAATGGCCTCTTTGGACCTATCCGGTTGATGTATTAGCCTAAATATATGATGATATTTGAATATATGTGTAGTCGCCCACTTAAACTTATACAGTTGCTACACTAGCCTAAATGTGTGTAGTGGCTTTGCAGACCTATACACTATAGCACTAACCTTAGTTATGTGCGGTGGCTCTACAGGCCTGTACGATAGCTACACCAGCCTAGGTAGGCACTATAATACCTTAACAGTTGTTATCTATCCTTAGTTGACCAGCCAACCTATCCAATCTAGGTTGTCTAAAAGTATGGGCCAATCACCATATTTGTTTATGTTTCACTATCTTAAATAATTTAAGTAAGTTTTATTTATTATTTGGTCAACACATGACCTTAAGGAAAAAGCAAAGTTCTTAGATCAATTTATACCCATTTGTCACATTTCATGTATTATATGTTCATAGGTCATCACATTAATAATCACATTTTTCATGTAACACCCTCTGCCTATTCCTGAAGAAAATAAGCAAAGTGTGCTACTTCCCGTGAGGTCATCCATCCTTGGATTTTCTTAGGGGCCTTTTATTTAACTTTTACTTGGGTTTCCTTTATTCAGTTTAGAAATTTCAATTACTAGTTCCGATGGTCTGAGGTCAACTCACTAGGTATATTACATCACATGCCTGATCTTATGGTTAAATATCAGCCTAGGCTGTGATTACAGCTAGAAGTTCGTTTCTCGCTAGTGCTAGGACAACATATTCACTATATATCTATCATACCATCCTAGTACCCACAGTACATGCACGAGTGCCTCTATCTACTGAAACATCATATTTAATAAGATAATATTATGCCTGGACAGTCATTAGCTGCACTGCTGGTCGTCCTCATTATGTCATCCAAATCTAACACCTGCGCATCGGACACCCGATACACTGAGTATGCACTTAGTGGTGAATTTAACCAAACATACCATGTATCACTATCACATGCAAGCACACAGGACATTTTGATTCTCATCTATTTATAAATTCTAATCCCTCTATTTTAGCTTCCAATTGTGCTTACTTATTCACTAGTTTACCATACCTTAACTAACTCATAACCTCGAGTTTCACCTGATGTTTCATCATTAGTTACTATTTCACTACCACTTGATTATGATTCATTCTGATATTCTTCCATTCTAACTATCCTTACTATATTTAAGTTACATGCCTTGCATAGCTTTGCCATCTATTCTTTACTATTCATTGATCTATCTTTGTTCCTTAGCTTTATTCATTATGTCTATAGGTATAATTTACTACCTCTTTCATTTGGATTTGATAATTCCCTCTATACTTATTCGTTTATACATGTCTTCCTATTTGTTCACTATTTCTTCAATCCTTTACTTTCTTTAAGAGTCTTACTAAAATTACATAGGCTGATCCCATCTCTTTCTAGAGAGGTTATCTCAATCATATCAATTTAATATCTAGTTCTTTTTTATGTCTTTTAAGTTTATTCAAGTTCTTTACTTAATCTATTCATACCCCTACGGTTTAGGAAGAACTCCTAACCAGTGGATAATAGGAATCATAATATGCAGTGGCTCCCATTTTGGACCTCAGTTGTTGCACCAACCTAGTTTAAGAACTGGATAAAAGACAAGGCTGTATAGTGGCCCATATTATGAACCTTGGTGTTTGTACACACCCTTCGCTGATAGTAGCGATCAGTACTGAGGAACCTCCCAATAACAGGGATCAACCTTGTGGGACCTCCCAATATCCCAATACAATTAACATAAGTAGGATAGTAGGTAGATAGTAGGGATCAATCCCGTGGGACCTCCTAATATCCATAAGTGGGTAGCATCGATTAGCTGTGGGCCTCCCAATACCCAGAGCGTGCAGGCTCAAATATATACTTAATGGCTGCACCCATCATACGCAGGCTAAAATCCATACAGATTCAACCTCTAGCAGCTACTAATCCCTAGTTGATCGGTCAACCTATCCAGTGTATAGACAATCATAAATCCCTAGATTTCCTTTTCAGTTATCTTTCACAACTTTTATACTCAATATTCAAAGTATTTATGTTAAATCATATCTTTGATTTGACCAGCTTACTTTGTTTATCAGTCAAATTTCATTTAGCAACTTTCAAGTCTGATCAATTTCCCATGTCCTCAATTCAGATTCCATTCTTTTCATTACTGTCATTTGATTGTCTTTTATTTCTTTTTGCACATAGCTCCAGTTTCTCTTGTTCTACCAACTTATGTCCTTATTCCCTCACCTCTATGTCTCCCAAAATATTACTTTAAGGCTTTTATTTCCTTTTTCCTTGCAATATATAACAATAATTTAGTTCCCAAGTTTAACAATTTATTCTCATTGTTACTATTTTTGTAATATTATTTATTCTCTGCACTGTCTGTTAATTTACTTAATTTAACTTTATGAAATCCTTCATAAGGATTTCACCATACACATGCCTTTTAATATCTACTAATTGCAATTTCTTTTTATAAACCACAGTACACAATTTGTTCATGTATTAGTTCCCTTAAATTCTGACCATACATTATTTATACTTTAATAATTTCTTGCACAGTCTTATAATTTATTCCTTCAGTTTTTCAATAATTGAACTGCTCTCTAACCCATTTTGGTTCAGTTTGGCTCAACTAATCACTCCTCCAATTTGCCAAATATTTATTCTAAATATTTTCAAGCTAATAAGAGATAGATTTTATTTTATTTCATCAGGTCCTATTTTTTAGTCAGTTACGGGTCATCGTAATTTCCTAGACAGTTATAGGTCCATTGTTACGTAAGAGTTACTATTCATTTGCTAACTTTTTCTCACCAACCCATTACTCTATTTTATTTTCCTATCTCCTCAACCTTTTATATCTTAAAATACTTTACCCCATCCATCATTATATTTATCTTAGCATATTAATTCATTATTTCATCCCTAAACCGCATCTCTTAATTAAGTCCTTATTCTTACATCTACCATTTTCAACTCTAACTATTACATTAGATGTTCTTACATATTTATCCTACAAATTTTATTCACACATCATACCTTTTTAATTCTCCTCACATAACCATATCATTTCTTGGTCATTTCATGTTACTCACATGTCATATACCATAATGGCATCCTAACCTCACATGTCACCATGCCATACATACATACCCATACCATGGCATACATGACATATACCTAGTCATATATGTAACACATAAATACACATCTATAACATCTTATCTCCTTAAATTACACCTCCTAACATGTCATTCACATACACACACACATGAACACACATTCAAATTTAACTTCCATACACATGCCCAAAACTTCATTCCATATTTTTCCTAACATACAAGATATGTTCTAGTTAAATTCACTTACAACAGGCTCCTAAACATTTTGAAGCCACTCCAGAACCCTTGAATCCATCTTTCTCCACCTTGAACCACCATTTCCAAAACTTCCATAATGGTTCCAACCTTTGAAAATTTCTACAAAATTATACATAACACCAAATTGAAATCTCTTTTCATAGATAACATCTATACCTTAAATACTCCCTAAGAAAAATAAGAAACCATACAAAGAATCACTTACACATTAATTTGGCACTCTTTATCAAGTGCTCAAAACTTAATTTTTGGACATCTTTTTCCACTTTTGTCACTTGGGATAACTTCAAGATGTTGTAGAGGTTCCAAACCATATAAATCTTGTGTGTTTTTTACATGAGAGGAGAGAGAGAGAGCAAGAAAAATGGTGGAGTGGTTAAGGCAAATGGTGTCGGCTTTCTCTTGAAAGTGGGAGAAGATGACTTCTTTTATCTTCCATCCTCCCATACGCATGTCCCCTTAAGTCCTTAAGCAAGGTGGATGGCCACGATCATGCCATGTGTCGATCGGATGGCCCAAATTTATTCTATTTTGTTTTAGACTTTGAAAATTCAAAATAATTTCAATACATCTCCAAAAATCATAATTCTAGTTCCAAAAATCCTTGATTAATTTCATTAAGGGTCCTACAAAATTTTAGCCCGAAACTCCTTCGGGAGCTAGGGTTACTATTCACTCTATGCCATTTTAATCTTCAGAAATTCATAAAATATTCCCTAGACCTCTAAAAATATTCAATTTAGTTTTAAAAATTCTTGGTTAGTATCATGAAGGCCCACATAAAATTTCAAGTCAAAATTCAACAGTGGACTTTTTGATACTATTCACCCGTAGAATAAAATATTTAAAAAAAATATTAAACGACCTTAGAAAATTAAAATTCCTTCTCCATCATACTCATTGGAATTTTTGAGGTTCAGTGTATGATATTTTTGGGTCCGTTTGGGCACTTCCCAGAGCTGTCCCGGCACAACCTCATTTTATCTCTGCAAACACTAGTTCTTGACCTGAAATGATTTATTGGTTCTACTAAAATTTTAAATTCATTCGTTTTACCCACTTTTAGGGCCGTCAAAGTTTTATAACCAATATGCCAGTCATTAGACTCGTAATGATGCCCCGCACCGCAGGGAACATCCCTCGGGCTCGGAAAGTACTGTTCATAAAACCTTAGCTTACGGGTGTTACAGTTCATCATACACATGACACCCTTTACCCAGTCCATCATCGAACCTAAATGAGAGGCGACACACAACCTATATCTGTATCTATCAACTTTTATCATCTTAACCCTTATGTACTTTACAGTTTTTATTATCAAACCTTAGACATCGTCTAGTTAAATAAAATCCATTTTAACAAAAACCCTTTTTGTTTATAAAATCACAATTTGGAACTTCATCTCAAAAATCCAGTAGTATAACAATTGTTCAGGACACTAACCCGAATAGTACCTTATAATAAAACACACTTATAAAAGCATTCATACCTTTCATCTCATCTCTGTGATCCTTCTGATTACTCTAACCATTAAACAACTCATCCAAAACATCACTATGTATAATCAACATTTCTCAACATACACAATCCATCATATCAACAATATAACCATACATTTAAATATATAATCATATCCAGCTATTCATAATATCCACCATACATTTATCCCACATATAAACTCATTAATACCATGATACATACATAAACCATACTTAAAAACCATACAAGAACATACACAGTCTTTATGTACCTACATCTCCCTTTATATGGTATTCATTTCATATTAGTTATACAACCAATGATATAAAATTGTAATATTATAAAACTTTTATT
>CANXYI010256452.1:0-11574 GCA_948208565.1 Hura crepitans | reverse complement strand
ATATTGTGATATTTTTTTTTGTGTGTGTGTTTTATTATATATATATATATATATATATATATATATAGATATATATATATATATATATATATATATATATATTCTTAATGTATCCGGAAAGAGGTGGTTAGTGTTTAGAGTAGCCACCTGGCTCTATACTAGAATCACTGATCTTTTGCCTAGAAAAGGGTTTAGAATTAGATTTTATTTATGCCTCAATAATATACCTTCCTTTATATTCTAATGTGTATCAATCCTATAATATGTGAGCAAGCATTTTAATTAAAAACATACATGTCACCTTTTCACATAAAGAAAGTAAGTTGTAACATTCAAAATGTACAATAAAGCATAAATGTAAATTGAGTATTTACAAATTAGGTGATTTAGTAGTGGTTATTTGACCTGACAACTACCTGTAATTCTAAAAGAATTGGCAATAATTGCCGAACTCCAATCTCTAGGAGATTGGCCTTTTGTTAAAATACATTTTTATGTGACCTTTATTAAGTAAAACTCAAATTCATTTTGTTATAAAAACACCAATTAGTTAGATAAAAAAATCATTAATGTGAGGTTGGGCTTTTTACTTGTAAAATAAGTTATTAAACTACCTATTACAACTCAAAATAAAGAAAAAGGATAAAAGGTACAAAAACCAAATAAGCAAATAAGAAATAAATAATTGGTCCTATTTTTGCAATGACAAGTCCATGCAAACTTGATATAGTCCTTAGTCTATGTCTATGTAGACTATAAGATTGCACAATTAATATATCCGTCCAGACCTCATATCTAGCATAGATGGTCAATCTTACACAACTCAAGAGAAAGTGATTATTAGCAAAAATAGAGGTCTGTGAGGACCCAACAATAGTACCAAAAAAATGATCAATAATACATGACAAGATGCATATGGATGATTATGAAATATACGTAAATAATTTGTTATGAATGAGATAATGATTGAAATGATTAGTCATAGAAAGAAAACATAAACAATTTTAACTCAACTAAATTTATACGGATTATATATAAAACACATATTTTGACAAACATGTGCCCACGTGGATTACACTCCTCATGAAAGGCAGTCTATACGGACTTAATGTTAATTCTAAATATTAATAACATGCAAATTAAATAATAGAAGGATTAGAAAATATTAGAAAAGGCATATTTGATATAAATACAAATCAATAACATGCTATAGTATTTAACAAAATGTGTTAAAATAGAATACATAAAATGAACATAAAATTGTTATTGAACATTAGTTTGTATAGACTTAATATTATATGCATATTCAAATAATAGGTCCGTATATACCTTAACATCTATTAAAATAGGTTCGTGTAAACTTAGGCGTCAGTTCTAGAAAGTAAATGCAATTACAATTTTCTAATAAACAATTAAAATATGATAAAAATGATTTAAAACATTAACCTACTCCTATAATTGATATGGGGATTACATAGAATAACCTCACATGTCAATTAATCCTAGGAGATCATCATTCAAAGAAAAGAGATAAAAAGAATGAATGCAGATAAAGAATGAAAGGAGCCTCAGATCTTACCTTGAAGTCATCACCAAGCAATAAGATAGATGTTAGATTTTGGAAGAATAATTATTTTAGTAAGGGTTTAGGACTAGTAGACCGAATCCTTCTTCGGAGTTTTCACCTTAAACTTTTTAAATTTCTAGAGTTATTCTTTATAGACTGTAGTTAGTGAAATAGATTAATGGAAAGGGTATTTATAATTTTTTGGATAGTATTTCTTATGTAGAATGCAAGAGTTCTAGTAGGATTAGGAATCAGAGTCCAAATAGGAAAATTAAGTTTCTAGAAGCTTTTCGACAAAAGTTTGTACGGACTTTGGTTCACGGTACATACATTCATAAAGACCATGTCTTTGGATTGTCTTAGCAGACCATGGGCCATAGGTTTTGTTGCTCTAAGCCAGTTCTATGTTAGTTCATGTAGACCTTGTGATATCAAGTCTATGCAGACTTACACCATGATGGTCTATACGGACCATGATTTTAGGCTTCTTGCCTTATTGCTTGGGCTTGTCTTTGGTAATTATCATAGGCCTAAAAATGAAAGAGTCCATATCATGGGGGCTTCGCCCCTATAACTCTATTGAAATTAGTGTTAGGCTTTTAGTTTAGGCCTATTAGCCTAAGCCCTCTGCTACCAAAATAGATCCTTATTTTTTTTCAAATCAGGTCATACCACAAGCTTTTTGGGTCAAGTTAAAGTTCAAATCCATAGGAAAATTCTAGACTTAAATTGAGGTGTCTACAATTGCCCTCATTTTGGTGTGTTCTATGAAATGCTAAAGCAACAGTGCACATCGAAGTACTTGAGTTTGAGATATTCACCTAAAGTTATACTTACCTGGCATAAAGTTATATCAAATACGAATGCCAACCTCCAAATCAAAATAAAAACTAGCTAGACCTGAATTATGTCTTCCATTTGAAAAAGATTCATATTGTAAAGATAAACTACATCGAACATGGGTGCCTGCTTATCTTCAAGTGAAGTGAAAATCCAACTAGATCTGAATACACCTTTGTTTCTAAAGTTTCTAGATAGATAAAGTCTAAAAGTAGGCCACATCTGATAAAGATGTTTGCTCACTTTTAGGGGAGATAAAAACATTAAACTAAAAAGAACTATACCAAATATGAGTGCTTGTTTGCCTCCAAGTGAAAATAAGCTACACTGAATACAGGTGCCTACTCGCCTTCAAGGGAAATTCTAAATGTTAGAGCTAAAAAAAACTACAATGAATTTTGGTGCCTATTTACCATTAGGTTTGTAAGTCATAGATAGACCAGACTAAATTTTGTGATGAGTTTTAAAAAGCTAAAATTTAATTGAACCAAATCTAGTGATAAGTTTAAAAAAGTTGAAAGTTTTAGACGAACTGAATCTGGTGATGGGTCTAAAAGAGTTGAAAATTGACTGAACTAAATCTGGTGATGGGTCTAAAAGAGCTAAAAGTTAATCAAATTAAATCTGGTGATGAGTCTAAAAGAGCTAAAAGTTGATCAAACCAATCTAGTGATAAGTCTAAAAAGACTAAATATTAATTGAACCCAATATGGTGATGGGTCAGGATAAGTTGAAAATTTCTTGAATTGAATCTAGTGATAAGTTTGAAAAAGCTAAAAGTTGACTGAACTTAATCTGGCATTGAGTCTAGATAAGTTGACCAAACTAAATCTAGTTGTAAGCCTGAAGAAATGATTCAAACCATATCTAGTGTTAAAGACATCAATATTGCACAAGTATATGTGTAACATCATAGGTATATGTGTAACATCATAGGCATATGTGTTGTGTGTGATGTAAGTGTATGATTGATACATGAGTTAAGGGCTTTAATGTATCTAGGAACATGGAAGTGATAAATGTATATAGCTTCTTATTATCTATTTTTCTTTATATGAATATACTAATGCATGTGTGTACTTGATTTTTTTTTTCTAAATGCATCTATGTGCGCAATTTGTAACACCTCTTACCCGATCCACCTCTAAATCAGACAAGAGATGTCACTTCCTAGTAGGTCACCTCTCTTGATATTTCTCTCACCTACAGTTCATTTAACTTGATAAGAATTCATACTTACTTAAGGTTCTATATTCTTAACTCAATAGGATTTATTCTTATTGTACTCTATTTGCTTGTTATACAAGGCCTTAAGTAGACCACTTCATTACTAATATTAGAAACTCTCAAAACCTACTAATTAAGTTTCCCCAAAAATTTGGCAGCATAACAGTCGTCTAGGTAAAGATCTAAAATCTAACCTATGGAATAAGCACTTCTATATCAATCTCAATCATAACCTCACTCATTGGATCTTTCTGATCCATCAAACAACTCATCAGCATTAGTAGAACACACATATAACCTAACAAACATACATTACATAATATCATTTTATAATATTATATCTCCATATCATTATAACACAATATGTTTCCTATACATGGGTGTATCTAATAACTACAAAGTACATGATAAGGGAATATAAAATATATTGAAAAGAAGTTAACTACTATACTTTTACTTTTGTGAGGTTGGACCCATGAGCTATCTACTACCTACGTAACAAAAAAATCAATATGCTAAGAATACGTTTAGTAGTGAATTTAATGATTCACACACTTGATTTCACATATATCATGCATCATGCCATTTTATGTGTTATACATCATGTTATCTTAAGTGTCATGCATCATGTCACTTCATATTTCATGCATCATGCGAACATGTCATCATTATCATAATCAACACAAATCATAATTAGTTATTACATGCAATCTCATTATGTGATTCCATATGCATTAAGTCTCCTTTTTTTTAATTTAATCATGTAATTATTTGTATTCCATTAAATCTCTCTTTTATTTTAGTCATTTACTATCCATACTTCATGTAATCAGTTGAATTCAGTTCATGGCCCATATTTGAAAGACTAAACTTTTAACACTGGATAACGGGATCATAGTGTGTATGAGAGCCTGCATTTTAGACCTCAGCAGCCATACTCCATCATGTCATAACACATCATAATCATAATAATTGTGCAGGAGTTTTAATTTGGAACCTCGATGGCCATATTCTATCTTATAAGCTATGCAGGGGCCTGCATTCTAGACCTTAATGGTTGTACTCAATCATCAAATCTCATAAATTATGTAGTGACCCTTCATGGACCTTAAGGCGGCTACACCTATATAGTATCATTAAAGATCAACATCATTTCATAAGTGTCCTCATAGATTGACCTCTCATGACATTAAAATGTCCCAGCAGCTGTTACTCCCTAGTTGATCGATTAACCTATCTAATAGGTGTCTAACTAATATAGGCCTTAATGTTAGTTATTCATTATGATCTTTATCTTAAATCTAATATTTATTTCCAAGTTCCATATAAGTAGACATAATAGGGTTTTAGCTTCAGTTACTCATGCTTATTATATTAACTCATTGCTTTTTCTATTCCCTTTCTCATACTTGTCCTTCTCTAACTCACTTTTCATGTATAATCACATCTTTTATTTATCTCATTTTAAGCAGCTCAAACTCATACACTTTTATCTTCCCTATTTATTAACTACTTATCTAAATTAAGGTTAAAGTGTCATATTTTTATTGTTTATGTACATCTAATCTCATTTGTTTAATATTATGTGCTTATTGATGTCATTTATTGATTTTAAGTCTTTCTTGTTACTCTCTTACCCCATTTGGCCACCCCAATTTAATTCATATAAAGGCCACATTCATTTCATGTAAATATTCAAGGTATGTTACACCAATTAATTAACATAACTATGCACAATTTATTATTATTTTCACTTAAATCATTTTAATTTCTTATATACATATTTCGGCAATCTCATGTCTTCAACCATACCTCACTTTTCCTTTCCATATTTCACACCATTTAGGCTTAATTTATTATGTTAATGTCAATGGTAATGAGGTCGCATGTAAATCTATTGCAACACATACAAACATACAACTTCCATACACGTATATATACCTAAAATTCACAATTTCATAAAACAACATACATGAATCATTAAATTCACTTATTCAACCCTCTAATATGGCCTTAATTTCCTCTTTAAGCTTGGCCTTCTCTCCCTTCTACCTTTCTTCCTCCTTTTTCTACAACTATACACATATGTCACATTCAAAAATTCCCTAAAAATTCTAGATGTAACCAAATGAATACTAAGCTCACAAATACCTTAAATATTCTAATTCCCACCTTAGAAAGTTATTAGAAATTAAAAATGACCTTTTTTACTTACCTTGGTCACTATTTACACCACCTAAATAACTATCTCTTTAGGCCTTCTCAAGAGGATTTCTCACTAGAATTAGGATGAGAGGAGTATGGAGGAAATTTTGATGTGATCAGATGTGAATTTTAGGGTAGTTTAATGGTTAAAGTGAAGAAAGAATTCATAGGGTTTTATCAAGGGGTTGGTGTCAGATTTTATAGAGAAAGAGGGGTTAAAAAAGGCTATTTGAAAGTTTTAGGGTCCTTATTTAAGTATGGGATGGATGGCTAGATTGTTGCCATGTGTCAAATAGATGGTGGAGATTTATTCTTAGTATAATTCCCTCTAAAAAATCATATCTCATGCTCTAAGCCTCTAAAAATTTATCCAATAAGTCTACAAATCATAAAAATTAGTGTTTTAATTATCCTCCAAAAATCAAAATTTTCTCTAACAAAAATTATTTTTTCAAGTAAAAGCATCATAAATTAATTCCGTTTAATTACTTTTCGATCTCAAAAAATTCCAAAATTGTTCTATTAGCTTAGTTAAAATTTTTAACTATCAATTTGTTTTATTTTCATAATTTTTGAGCACTTTTTAAATAATTTTTCATTCAACTTTAATTGAGTCACTATTCATGGGACACTAGTAAGCAAACTTTACAGTCTATTTTAACCCTTTAGATGACTTCAATTTGGTTACAAATTTCACCCATAGTTATGTTTTAATCATCTCTATCATCCTATAGCCTTATTTAACTCCGAGTTCTTAAAACTACTATTCATTGTTCAGTGGTCCCTATTTATAATATCAAAAAATTACGGGCATTACACATTGTGTGTATGAACCATGCGATTAAGAGATGTACATATGTGAATTGATATGAGCTAACATGAATATAATGCCTTACATGGTTAAGTTTGTGCTTAGTTCTTAGATAAATAAATGAATCTTTTCTATGATGCGTGAATGAATGTAACTTTATCCTAGATGATGTGTACATACATGTTACTTGTCCATTGTGTTCTTAAGCTATGTAAGCTATATAATTGATGTCTAGATAAGATATTTATGCCAAATGATGAATGATAATGTATGCATGTTTGCACTTATGCAAGTAAACTTAATGAATGTCTTGTACCTTATTCTTTTGGTGAATATGCTAGACTCTATGAATAATACATGTGTACATATGTTATATGCTTAAAGTATGTAACTAATGCTAGATGTATTAATTCCTATTTAATATGAGTATGTGAATGAGCTAATATATATACAAATGTATAAATGTGTCTAATGAGATGGTGACCTAGTTTTTTTTTAATGATTATATGCATTTTATCCTATCGTAGATGAATAAGCATAAAAATATTATGGTGGTTAATGAGATGACTCTAGTGAATGAATATGGTGAACGAATGATATGATGTGAATATGCCATAAATGGATAGATATGTATATATTGACTACATACCCTATTTGAATGGGTGTGGGTGACTAAATTTAGTGATAGTGGTAAATGAATGAATGATATCCGCATTGGTTCCTAATCTTCTTTACATGAAAGAATATGGTGAGGTATGTTTTTGACTGTTTAATAAATGGATAACACATTTCTAATGAATGTAGTGATGTATGTGTTTTTGCTTATTCTCCTTTATATAAATGAGGAATTTACATGTACAAGCAGTTGTATGATGAATATAACTTTTTCCTTAATAAGTAAATGAATGAATCCTTTCTTATGATGGATGGATGGTGAAGGCAAATATATGTATAGGCAAATTGGTATCTTTTCATAGAATGGATGTATGAATGAATATGAGTGAGTAAATTTATTTTTTTGGTTGTATAGGTGACTGTGTCTCAATGTATAAACTAGTACATGTTTTGTTTTTGAGATTGCTTTCCTATAAAACTCATCATAAGAAAAAATTGGGTTTGATAAAAGTGAAGGTGCGAAGTGGTAGACTAGGTTAGGATGTTTAAAGAATGAAGGAAAGGTGTAAAGAAGTAGGTTGAGTTAAGATGTTAAGAAGGTGGAGAAGCCAAGGAATGAAATAAAGATGAAGAAGAAAAGATCGAGCATTTAAACATATGGCTAAAGAATGAGTGATTTGACTTAACCAAATGATGGAGCACGTAAATATATGTGATTGCATAATATGGTACCCTTGTTATTAGCTGGTTTAAAGATTTTCCAACTAAATATTTTCTCTATCTCTAATTATTACCTAGATTGCCTTTTGCAGGTTATTAATATAGCGAGATATGCTCTAACTTTTGCCTGGGTTACCCTTCACAAGTTTTTAACTTAGTAAGCTTTTGCTTTTTTTTTTTAGCTTATCCACATTTGGTTGAAGCTTAAGACTTGATCATGCTATCTATGATTACTTAGATATGGATTTGCATCCTTTTAAATGGCTAGATATGTTTTGAAGCTCATAGACTTTTATAGACTATGAACTTGGAGTGATATGTCTTGAAGCACATGTCATAGGAGGTTGATAGAGCTTTTCAGATTAATAAGTAGCTAGCTTTATGCCACTAGTATTTTGAATCTTTGTGCTTTTTTTGTATGTTAAATGTTGTCTTTTTGACTTTTCTAAGCACTATATTGATTAAATCCCTGTTATTAGCTAGTACAAAGATTTTCTTGGCTAAATATTTTCTCTTGATTTTTTTAACTTTTACCTAGGCTCATGCTCTTGGTTAATCGGCCTAGCGGGACACATTTTTTTTAATATGGGCAACCATAATTGAAAAGAGAATGTTTAATTATTTAAGGATTAAGATAAACCTTTTTGTTTTTATGGACTTTGGAGTTTTGGAATTTAAAGCCCACCAACATTTAGATTTTTATAAGAGTAAGAACCCCAAAAATGTTTTTTATTTAGAATGGTTCCTATGAGCTTCTAGACTTTGAAGAAAATGGTTAGAAAAAGAATTTGATGCTTTAATCTTTGGAGCTTGCTAAACTTAGACCTCTCTTAAGATTGAAGGAAAGAAGCATTCATTTGGGTTTAGTTGCCCTAATTTTTAATTTCTTTTTTTTCTCTCATCTCACGTTCAGGGATATTTCTCATGCCTTACGAGGAAAGATCAAGTCTTGAGCTTCAAAATTACGTGCAGTAGTGGTAAGCCATTCTTAGAAAAATCATGAACCATTTCTGATACCTATGGATTAAGTTGATCATTTTTATTCCTTTTTCTCTTTTTCTTTTATTTTTTTGAAATCTCTCAATTTAGTTTTAAGCTTACCAAGTTATGCAACTAATGAGGTGAACAAAGATGCTCATAAAAAGCCAAAATAAGATCTTATTGAACCTTAATTGTTCTAACATAAAGGAAAAAAATAACTAGAAAAGAAAATAAAGACAACTTATCCTATCTTTATTGAATCCTTCCATATCCTTTATAATGACTCGAAAATATCGACTCTTATGAATAGTACTTCCTGAGATGAATAGTGTTTCTCAAAATTCAAGTCACACTAAGTAGTCCATCAAGGAGTATTAATTATGAAAGAATTTTGGATAAAGTTTGAAGTTAATCCGAAGTCGTTTGGGTGGCTAAAAATAATAAATAAGATTTTGCAGTAGTGTCTTGTGAATAGTGCCACAAGCAAAGCTAAATCGCAACATAAATCAAAAGTTGCTTAGAATAATTCAAAAATTATACAACCTGATACTTAAATATTTTGATGAGTCTATTGGTTTTGGAATCAAAATTTTTAGATATCAAAAAGTAATTCTTTTGAATTTTTAATTAAGTCATTTTGTTGATTTTCCTGGTTCTTTTCCTTTTTTAAACCCGAGATTTTGGTGATCTATATAACCTTAATTTATCTAATTTTTAGAGGTATTAATTATTTAATTAAGATTCCCAAGAGGGGTAGAAATAAACTCGAAAAGAAAGAAAAAATAATTATTTCAAAAACTATAAATATCCAAATTTATTCATTCTTTTTCATTCTTTTCTTTTTCTATTTTCTTTTCTTCTTGTTGCCGACAACTCCCTAATCCCCTTCTCCTATCTTTTCTTTTTCAATTGGCACTGCCCACTTTCAAAAATTATAGCAGATGGAAAGCTTGTGTCGAGAGCTTTCTATAGACACCAAAATCACTCGATTTGGCGAAGTAGTTCGGGAGAAATTATATGGAGAAATCAGGGTGAATAGTGACCATTTTTGTTTGGGTAAGAATTTTTGAGTTCTGACATTTTTCCCATGTTCGTTACTTACCCAAGAGTCGTTTAATGTCCTTGTTTTTATTTTTTGGAGCCTGTGTTATTTTATTTGATTTTTGCTCAATCTTGACCATTTGAATTCATAAGCAAAACATCAATTTGTGATTCTTAGGCTAAAAGAAAGGCATGAGATGGCTTCAGGCATACCACACGATGTCATTAAGTACATGTAATCACGTCAATGTGTTTAAAATACATGAATATATATGTTTATGTGTAATTTGACATAATAGGTAGTATTTGCCTTTAATGCAATTAATAGGTTTTAATGCAATTAAAAATGGTTGGATGTTAAATTATGTAATGTATATCAAGTATGAGTAAATACATGCTATGTGTGTACATATGTGAAGGCCGAATGACCTTGAGAAAGCGTATGTGCATATATGTGTGTTTATGCTATATGTAAGGCATTATAAGTACATATATGGTTTATGAAATGCCAATGGCATAATTAATGTTGTGTGAAGATTCATGTGCATGTATATAACCTTAAGGGTGGCCAAATGCCACTTAGACTTGTGTAATGTTAAGTGTACATGATATACACTATATGAAACATAATATCGGTAAATGTCATTTTTGGCATAACATGACCATAATGTAAATAAGACGGATAAATGCCTAACTTACATGATATATGCAATATAATACATATACAAATGCTTGAATTGTCTATTTGTGAGACTTAAGCTAAGCACTTGAGTGGGTAATGGTTAATTATCCCTGAGTATGGCATGAATGTGATGATAATATGCATGTTAGTGTGTACGTGTGCATATAAGTCTAAGTTGGCTTCATAACTTGTTTCCATGATACATGTCACGGAGGTGAGTTATAGGCCTCGTTATATACTATTGGTTTATGTGATATGTGTACGTAATAATACGTATGAAATTGTGATGCTATGTTTAAAATAATCAATAATTGCTATCTTTATTAATAATGACTAAACTAATAGAACATGATCAATTTAGTTGTGTCTACACCCTTAGACAAACCAGTTTACATAGATTGATTAACCGATTATGATTTTAGTAGCTGCTAATATACCTTTGGGTATAAGACCTATGGGTCAATTTGTTATGCTAATGAGCACTTACCTTTAGGCATGATATTATAAGCCTTCGAGCATGATATCGTGAGCCTTCAGGTATGATACCATAAGCCTTCAAGAATGATATCGTGAGCCTTCGAGCATGATACCATAAGCCTTCGAGCATAATACCGTGAGCCTTTAAGCATGATGACATGAGCCTTCAAGCATGATATCGTGAGCCTTTGGTCATGATACCATGAGCCTTCAGGCATGATACCATAAGCCTTTGAGCATGATACTGTAAGCCTTTAAGCATGGTATTGCGATCCTTTGGGCATGATACCGTAAGCCTTTGAGCATGATACCATAAGCCTTCGTGCATGATATCATGAGTTTGCTATCTAGCCTAGGATAGTTGTATTGATATTAGGGGCATTAATTAAGCTAATACTATTAAGGTTA
>CANXYI010256293.1:0-11706 GCA_948208565.1 Hura crepitans | reverse complement strand
ATGGTTAGTCAATGGAATCCCTTGTCTAATGTTATTTCAGCAATCATAGCAAGGCACTTATTTCAAAAAGGATATGAGGCATGCCTAGCCCACATGGTTTGCACTAATAGGGTAGAGTTAGGCCTTAATTAAATACTAGTGGTATTAGAACTACCAAATTTATTCTCATACGAGCTACCAAAACTACCACCAAAACATGAAATTAACTTTGAAATTGAAGTGTATCCTAGTACAATGCCTATTTCCATTACTTCATACCATATGGCACCTATAGAATTGAAAGAGTTGAAGGTGTAATTGTATGAATTACTAGATAAAGGCTTCATTAGGTTGACTACTTCATCGAGGGGAGCACCAGTGTTGTTTGTGAAGAGGAAGAATGGGTTACTTCAATTGTACATTGATTATAGACAACTAAATAAAAACAAATATCCATTACCAAGGATTAATAATCCTTTTTATCAACTAAGAGGTACCAGTGTATTCTCTAAAATTGGCATAAGGTTGGGATATCATCAATTGAGAATCAAGGAATCTAACATTTTGAAAACTACTCTCCATACTCGGTATGAACACTATGAATTCTTGTTGATGCCATTCGGGCTTTCTAATGCCCCTGCAACCTTTTTGGACTTGATGAATAGGATCTTAAAGCTATACTTGGACTAGTCTATTATAGTCCTTATTAATGGTATTTTGGTATATTCTAAGACCAAGGAAGAGCAAGAACAATAGTTGAGGTAAGTATTATAGACTTTGAGGGAGAAATAACTATACATAGAGTTGAATAAATATGAGTTCTCATTCAATGAAGTAGCCTTCTTAGGCTACATTGCCTCAGTAGAGGGTATCAATGTACGCTCAAACAAGGTGAAGACAGTGCCAGAGTGGAAGCCTTCTAAGAATGTGACTAAAATTCGAAGCTTTTTGGGATTAGTTGGTTATTACTAAAGACTTGTGAAAGGTTTCTCTATGATTATAGCCCCAATGATGTGGTTGCTTTGAAATGATGTGAAATTCATGTGGGATGAAAAGTGCCATGCAAGCTTTAATAATCTAAAAGCTATACTCATCAAAGCTTCCATTCTCACTCAACCAAAGTAGGGGAAAGGTTTTGTGATTTAATATGATGTGTCAAATAATAGGCCTGGATGCATACTGACGCAACATGGGAAGGTAGTAGAATATGCCACAAGGCAACTAAAATAACATGAATGGAACTACCCAACCTATGATTTAGAGTTAGCAGTAATTGTTTTTTCCTAAAAGGTGTGGAGACTTTACTTGTATGGTGAAAAATTCCACATTTACACTAATCATAAGAGTTTAAAACACCTCTCCATATAGAATAGGCTGAATCTGAGATAACAAAGGCGGATAGAACTGAGAAAAGATTATAATTGTCTAACTAACTACCATCTTAGAAAGGGTAATGTAATAGCTGATGCCTTAAGGAAAAAATCATAGCAGTTAAGAAAGCAATGAATACTAAGTTTGAATACATTATAGATGATAAAATTATAGCTGAGTTACAAGTGAAGCCTAAATTAAGGCAATAAATTATAAAGGCATAGACTCGAGATGATTATCTCATGCAGATAATAAGTCATTTTAAAGAGAGAAAGATTGCAGAGTCTAAAATCAAGATGGATAGGTGTCTATACTTTCATGATAGACTCTGTGTACCAAAAGTAAAGGGAATTAGGGCTTAGATTCTATAAGAGGCACATGATGCTCTTTATACCATGCAACTTGAAAGCATAAAGATGTACCTTCATTTAAAGACATATTATTAGTGGCTAAGAATAAAGCAAGATATGTCTAAGTATGTAGCCAGATGTCTGACATGTTAACAAGTGAAAGCTAAGCACTTGGTTTCTTTTGGATTGCTCCATCCCATAGCAAATCAAGAATGGAAGTTTTAAAAGGTTACCATGGATTTTGTGATGGTTTTACCTATGAATAATAGTAAATATGATATTGCATGGGTGACTATAGATAGATTAACTAAGATAGCCTACATTATTCTGATCAAGGTGGATTATTCCTTAGAGAAATAGGCAAAATTATACATAAAATAGATTATGAGACTGCACAGAGTGGGACTGGCCATTAAATCAAATCAAGACCCCAAATTCACTTTTAGATTTTAGAGGAAACTATTGAATGCTTTAGGTACCTGCCTCACCTTTAGTATAGCTTTCCACCTATAAATAGATGGGCAATTTTACTAGGTTGCATAGATACTAGAGGATTTTCTACAGAGTTGTGCCATCATGTTTAAAGGAAGCTAGGATTAGCACCTACCTTCAGCTCAATTTGCTTACAAAAATAGCCATGAAGTTAGCATAGACATGGCTTTATATAATGCATTATATGGCAAAAAATGTAGGGCACCACTTTATTAGAGTGGAGTGGGTTATTAAACTCATTGGACCTTACTTAATTAAAGATATAGAGGAGAAAATCAAGATTATCATGGAAAAATTAAAAGCTACCATAGACTTATAGAAAATCATACACTAATCTCAAGTGGAAGGACATTGATTATGAAGTCAATAAGAAAGTATTCCTTAAAGTATCGCTATGGAAAAAAATGCTTTGGTTTGGTAAAAATGGCAAGTTAAGCTAGAGATCATAAATCCATATGAGATTACAGAGCATTTAGGACTAATAGCTTATTAGTTAGCTTTGCCACCAAAATTGCAATAAATTCATGATGTGTTCCATCTATCTATGCTGAGGCGATATTGATAAGATCCTTCTCATGTGATACCCATAAAAGAAATTTAGGTATAAACATATTTAACCTACAAAGAGGAACCGATATAGATATTGGTTAGAGAAGTCAATGACCTAAGGAATAAATGGGTACCACTAGTAAAAGTGATATAGAGGCACCATAGGATAGAAGAGGCTACCTACGAGAGTGAAGAGTAGATGAAAGCCCAATATCCTTACTTGTATTCACTATGCAAATTTTAAAGATGAAATTTCTTAAGAGGGGATGGATTGTAATGCTTAAAAATCTTATTTTCATAAATAATACCTCTCGAAGTGTGAATAGTGTTTCTTGAGTAATCGAGTCACATTAAGGTGGCTGAGGGGGAGTACTAGTCATAAAACATTGATGAGAAAAATAATGATAGAAATGAATTAATTAGCACTTTTCACTTATCTAAAAGTTATTTCTTGTCTAGAACTAGTGAATAGTGGCTTAAGTTTGCATCGAGCTAGGGAATCATCAGGATATGCCCAGACTAACCTAAAAATAGCATGACTTAAAGGTCAAAAATTCTAATGACTATAATGGTGCTAAAATAAGAATTTTCTAAGGTCATTTGCTATTTTTAATAAATTTCTTAATTACGCAAGTGAATAGTTACTCGAGTCTCCCTTTGCTTTTGTACTCAAGATTTTAGGAGTTCCTTAATTGAGAATTTTAGGAACTTTTGGCATTGAAATAATTAATTTTAGAGCCTTCGAACATTAAATTTGGATTTTTGAAGCTTTAAACATAACTTGGATTGTTATGGACTACCAGATTGGCATATGGTTTGATCGTGGCCATCTATGAGCATAATATAAATGGTGGCACATGTGGAATTTCCTACATATGTGAAGACTTTCTTCTTTCTCTCCTCCTTACCCTGAGCCAACGTTATTCCTAAGTTTTCTCTCTCTCTCTCTTATTTACATTTAACCTATATTTCAAGTTAAACTCTATAAGTTAAACTTTATGATCTCCTAAACTCAAATATACTAATAAAAATCCAAGAATTACTAGTATAGAGTGATTGGGTCACTTCATGAATAGTGTTCTTTTTAAGTGTATGTGGTTTTTCCAAGGTTTCTTATTTTTCTTATATTGTATTTGAGGCATCAATAATGCCTATGTAAAAAGATTTAAGTTTGGATGTGTATAGATTTTTGTATGGCTTTGCTAACCCAAAAACATATTGTGTTTATAGCTAAAGATAGATATTTGGTGGAGGAAAGGAAAGACACAAATTGAAAGATGTATTTTGTATGCTCTAGAGTCCATAGTAATTGAATTTAATGAGAAATGTTTTGTGTATTACGAGTATATGCAATTTAACTGTGTATATATATGTATAGAAATGTTAGTTTAAGTGTGTGTGTGTGTGTGTGTATGTATATGTACTTAGGTAGTGAATGTGTGTATGAAATAAAGCATGAAAAATAAATATGAATACATGAAGAGATGGTTGAAAAATAATATGCATATGGGCAAGTTTGGGATGATAAAATGGTGTGTTTAGGTGCATATATATGTGCATGTAATGCAATAAAGAATAGGTTGATTAGTGGCAATATAAGTAGTATGAATGATTGGGGTGAATTAAGGTGTGTGCCTTTAGACAAGATGGTGACATAAGGGGCATAGAGATGGAAACATGTGTGAATGTGAACTAAAGTAAGATTAAGGGTTGTATAAGTTTGAATAATATGAGATAACTATAACTAGCATAATGGATTGACTATAATTAAAATGTATAGCATCATGACTACTTAGCATGCTTAGGTGTAATAATGCATGTAATCATAATGAGGTTAGTAAGAATTATCATTGTGATGTGTCATGTAATACTACTCTAAGGATAGCAATGAAACATATCTTAATGAGACCTATTTTGGGATGGCTAAAGTAATGGTTAAAAAAATGTACATATATGACCTTGTATATTATAAAATAAATCATGAATGAATGAAATGGTAACAAGTAAATTATAAAGTTAATAGAGGATTAGAACTAGCCCATATTAGCTAGACCCCCTACATGATAGGTTAACCGATCACATAAGTATTTAACAGCTATGAGAGACTTTGATCTCTATGGATTATTACTTGATGATATTGTATAGCTAGTGCAGCCATCGAGGTTTTAGATGTAAGCCCTGCACATCTTGAGTATTGGGAGATTTACAGGGTTGAACCTTGGTACCTATATTGTGTTAGATATTAGGAGGTCTATTAGGGCTGATCCCTACAGTCCATTGGTATTTGGGATATTGGGTAGTCTACTAGGGTTGATCCCTACTATCTTGTTATTGGGAGGTCTAGTAGGATTGATCCCTGCTATTCGAGTATTGGGAGGTTCCTATGAACTAATCCCTACTATCAAATGGATATAGGTAGATGTAGTTACTAGGGCCCAGAATATGGGCCATTGCATATGTATAGATTATGTTATCCATTGTTGAAATAGTTGTCTACTGTGTATGGGCCTTAAAACATAAATGAACATAGTACTTGTAATGCTCATAATTTTCTGATATTTTAAATAGGGACCATTGAACATTAAATAGTACTTTTAGGATCCTAAAGTGAGATGAGACTATAGAATGATGGAAATGATTAGAACATAACTATGGGTGAAATTTGGGACCAAATTGAAGTCATTTAATTGGTTAAAATAGATTATAAAGTTTATTTACTAGTGTCCTATGAATACTAACTCAATTAAAGTAGAACAAAAAATTATTTTAAAAATTCTTAGAAAATTATAAAATTAGCATGGAACTAGTTTTGAAATTTTATAAGATTAGAAAGTAATTAAACAAAATTAATTTATGATGCCTTTACCCGAAAAAAATAATTTTTGTTAGAGGAATATTCTAATTTTTTTAATGATAATTAAAACACTGATTTTATTGATTTTTGGATCCATTAGTTGAATTTTTGGTGGCTTAGAGCATGAGATATGAATTTTTAGCAAGAATTTAGCCAAAAATAATTCATAGCCCTTCATTTAACACATGGCAGTCATCCAATCCATTCTTAAAGATGGACCATAAGACTTTTAAAATAGCCGACTTCAGCCCCTTTTCCTCCTTAAAACCTAACGCCATATTGTCTTTAGGAACCCTAAGATTTCTTTTTTTTTCTCCCATTAAAACACAAAAAAATTAACAACTTAATACATCAAAATTGCCTCCATGCTTCTCTCATCCTAATTTTAGTTAGAAATCCTCTTGTGATAGCCTAAAGAGAGAGTTATTTAGGTTTTGTGAATAGTTGCCAAGGTAAGCAAAAATGGTTCTTTTTAATTTGTAATAATTTTCAAAGGTGGGAATTAGAATATTTAACATGTTTGCAATTTTAGATTTTTATTTGGTTACATGTATGATTTTTGGTGAATTTTTAAGTGTGACATGTATGTATAGTTGTAGACAAAGATAGAGGAGAGGTGGAAGGGAAGGAAAGATAAGCTTAAAGAGGAAATTAAGGTCACTTTAGAGGGTTGAGTAAGTGAATTTAGTGATTGATGCAAATTTATTTATGAATTCACATAATTTTAGTTTCTGTACTACTATGGAACTTATGCAATTGTGTATATTGTCATGAATTTGCATTAGAACTCATTAAGAATAATATGTACACAATAAATTAAGCCTAAAAGATATGAAAAATGGAAAGAACAAGTGAGGTATAAGGGAAAAGATGAGATGGTCAAAACATGTACATAAGTGAATTAGAGAAATTTAAGTGATATTAACTATTAAATAAAGCAAACTAGGGTGGTTGAATTGGTTAGGAAAATAGCTTCAAGAATTACAGTTAATGAATAGTTATATACGGGCATAATATGAAATAGTGGAATATAACTTGAAAAAATAACACAATTATGAGGCCTAGATGGTTACCTAAAACATTAGAGGAGTAACATGAGAAAGAGAGATATATGAGTTGATTTCCCTTGAAATGAGATAGACAAGGAATGTGCCTAAACATAAACTGTGAGTTTAGCAAAGACAAGAATGAGAAGAGAGAGAAAAAGAGTAATACGTTAAATGTGATGAATAAGAGTAACGAAAATAAAAAATCTATCATGTTTTCTATGTGACACTTAAACATAAATATTTGTACTAAGATAAAGGCTATAATGAATAACTAACATTGAGACCCTTATTAATTGGATAGATATTCGATAGGTTTACTGGTCAACTAGGGGGTAGCAGTTACTAGGACACTTCTGCATCCTGAGAGGTCAATCCATGAGGACAAGTAGGAGATAATGTTGATCTCTTTTGACACTGTGTGAGTGGAACTGTCTTAAAGTCCATAAAGGACCATTGCACAATTTATGAAATTTGACGATGGAGTGTAGCCATAAAAGTCTAGAATATAAGCCTCTACATAGCTTATAAGATGTAGTGTGATTGTCAAGGTTCGGGATTTGAACCCTTGCACAATTATGATGTTTAAGATGAGTTATGACATAATAGAGTGCAACTGTTGAGGTCTAAAGTATGGGTCCCTACACATAATATAATCCCCTTATCTTGTGTTAAAAAAGTAGTCTTTCAGATATAGGCCATTTATTGAATGATGAATACAACTGATTAAATGAAATAAAGGTAGTTAAATGGCTAAAATAAAAAGATAGACTTAATACATAAAAATGTCATATAATACCATAGCATGTTAATAATTAATTGTGATGCATGTTAATTATGACAATGATGGCATATTTGTATGGTGTTTGGCATATGAGATGACAAGATGCATGATACAAAACATTTGAATGGCATGGTGCATGGCATATGAAGTGGCATAATGTATGCTATGTGAAATCAAGTGTATGAATCTTTAAATTCACCAATAAGTGTATGCTTAGTGTATTAATTTTTTTTTGATGCATAGGTAATAGATACTTCATGTGGTCTAGCCTCGCCAAAGTAGTAGCATAGCAGTTAATTTCTTTTAGGTAGATTGTATATTCCCTCTTTATGAATGTTATAGTTAGTGGATCATTCATGTGTAGGAAATAGATAGTTCTATAATGATATAGAGATATAGTATGATAAATTAATATTATGCAATGTATGTTTGATGGATTATATATGTGTTACCACTATTGTTGATGAGTTATTTGATGGATTAAAATGATCTAATGAGTTAGGTTATGTTTGAGATTGGTATAGAAGTGTTTATTATACAGGATAAATTTTGGATCCTTACTCAGACAACCATTGTGCTATAGAATTTCTAGGAAAACTTAATAAGCATATTTTGAGATTTTCTGATATTAATAATGAATTGGTTCACCAAAAACCCTATATAACATGTAAACAGAGTATAATAAGAGAAAATCCTATCAAATTGAAACTATAAACCATAAGTAAACATAAATTCTTATCCAGTTAAATGAGTTGCGAGTTATAGAAATATCAAGATGCATGGCCTATTGGGAAGTGACATCTCTTGTTCAGTTTGAAGGAGGATCAAGTAGGAGGTATTACATTTGGTGGTATTAGAGTGAGTTTAGATGGTCCTCTACCTAAAGTCTTACATGAGTGTATTAGGTTTGATTTTAGTTATTTATTGCTTTGCTTCTTGAGGCTAATAATTGTTTTCCTTATGTTGAGACAAGATGAGCGAGGATACCCCGCCTTCTGGTGAATAAGCTATTAAGAGCAACGCTCTATCCACCATTCATGATTATATTAGGTTAGAGACTTCAGTGCCCAGTGATGCTGCTTATCTACCTCTCTATACAAGTGTAAGCTTAGGCACAACCATAACCACTTATCATGCAATAGATGGTAAACCTATTCATACAAGCCACTATTGTAGCTGCACCACCAACACCTGCACCACCTCTATAGCCCTAAGACTTATAAAAAACCTATTTAGAGAGAGTGAAAAAGATAGGGGCTAAAAACTTCTTGAGCACCTGAATAGATGATTCCTCTAAAGTAAAGTACTAGTTAGAGAGAATTGTCAAGATCCTATAGTAGTTGCAGTGTTCACTAGAGGAGAGCTTGATTTGTGCCACCTCACTGATGCAAGAGGGAAACTTCCATTGTTGGGAAATTACTGCAGATCATAAGGTTGGTAAAAAGAGGACCTCAGATTTCTTTCTAAATGAGTTCAAAAAGAGGTATATTTCTGAGGCATACGTAGAGAAGAGGAAGCAGGATTTCTTAGACCTAATGTAAGGGAAGAAAAAGTGTCTAAGTATGAAAATGACATTACGAGAATTAGTTAGTATGCTAATGAGTTTGACCCAACTTAAAAAGAGAGATTCAAAAGGTTCGAGAAGTGTCTCGATATAGAAATCTGAACTTAGATAGCTACCTCCAAGATCTGGGAGTTTGCTTTTCTTGTTGCAACTGCTTAGGAAAGATATATCAAAAGAAAAGATTTATTACCAAAGGGCAAGCCAGTTCAGCCAAGAAAGGCAGAAAGGATGATAGATATACTAACCACTATAGACATGGGGATAACCCTAGAGATTCAAATAGGGCTTTTAGTTTAGGCCTAAACAACAATAGTGTAACACCCCCTACCCATTTCTACCTAAAACAGGCTAGGTGTGCTACTTAGTACTGAGGTCACCCATCTTAGAATTTTCCTAGGGTCCTTTCATTTAACTTTTACTCATGTTTGACTAAGTTTAACCAAACCTAGTCTTTAGCCAATTATGATTATTTATTCTCTTATTACTGTCCATTTTAGTTCATTACAATCCCTATCAAGCACTATAAGACATTTTATGTAAAATCGGGTAGCATAACGGTTGCCCGAAAATAACATACAAAGAAAAACACTTCTAAACTCAACTTCCAACCTTATCCCCCTTCTTAACCCTCTAGTCCTCTAGATCATAGTCATCAATATAATATTAGACTCATTTCATCAATCACAGGGTCATAGACCCATCAGTGCACACACATGTAGAAGCAAATTTTCATTAATGAGCAAAACTGTACATACATTTAGTTTGTAGTTTTAGCTATAGAAACATCCCATAATCCCATACTATCTATGTATATGAGTGCATCTATATATAGAATTAAAAAAGAAATACAAAATGTGCCAAAGCAACTCTAAGGCAACTACACTGACGACAACATCTGATGCTAGTCGACTCTTTATCTATGACCTGTGCATCGAAACACCGACACGCTGAGTATGTCACTCAGTGGTGGAATAAACCAAATATATTATGTCAACTTATGCAAGCATACACCATGTAATGTTCCACACACAATAGGAAATCCTACAACTCTAAGTTCATTCCTTTCATGTATCCTATTTTACTTATCTATAAATTTCAGCATTCATATCAATTATTTCAGTTCAATTCATTCTCTTTACAGGTCCATACTAGAAAGACTACACTTTAAGACATTGGATGGTGGGATGCATGCTATGCAATGGCCCACTTTTAAGGCCTATGTAGCTGCATCTACCTTTCCTAAAACTCAGGGACCTATAACAGATAGCAGAGACCAGTCTATAAACCACTCTCGGTATCTGCACCTCATAACAATCAGCACCAATGGTTGATACTTAAGGACCCGTTCATAGACCACTCCTAGTATTCATAACCATAACCTATAGTGCGGTGGCTCATCACAAGACCTAGGCAATTACACCTATCACAATTAATACCTGGTAGTGGGCCCTAGAAGGACTGACTACCTAACAACTGCTCTATCCCTTAGTTGACCGGTTAACCCATCTAGTGGACGCCTAACTAATGGGCCATTAATCATTTTAGATAGTACTTATTATTATTTTACTCTAAAGTTACATTTTTAGACCTAGTACACAGAAATAATTATGACTTTGCCATTATCGCAAATTTCCCTATTCATTTGGTCAGTTTCCGCTACTGACACTATTTATTTGGTCATTTTTGCCTTTTATGCTTTTCATTACTTCTATCATTCATGTTCTATTTCCATCAATTCCTTACCCCATTATTCTTATGTTCAATACCTAATATAAGGCAAATTATTTTACTAAGATTTCGTTACATGTTCTCATTCAAAAAATTTACATTTCTATGCCTTGTAATGTACCCATTTTTAGGCCATCTTATTTGTGATTTCCACCTTTAATTTACACACAAAATGCTTCAATTACTTAACTACACATGCCATACACATTTTGACACACCATTCAGCCACATTAAATCCCCACACTTACACATGCAATACTTTCCAATTTAACATACCAATCATAATATTTTCACACCAAATACTTAACTATAATGCCAATTCAACTAAATAACATACCTATTTTCAAAAACTAACTACTCCATACAACATTCATGCACATAAATGCACATACACATTAGGCATAATAGATTTGAATAATTCCACATACCTAAGGTGTATCTACACCCCTTTCTCCACCACTTGGCCCTTGAATACCTTGATTCCTCTCAATTGAAGTAGGCACCCCTAAATATACACCAAATTAGACTTAGAAAAATTCTCAAAAAATCACCTATAACTCCAAATTAAATTCTAAACCATAGGGATACTTAGAATTGACTAAACTACCTATATCAAAAATAAAAAAATTACATTGGATGATTTTTACTTGCTTTGGGCACTATTCACCCAAGTGGTGAATTTGCCAAATTTGAGCTCCTTTCTCTACTTTCTTGGTTAAATTGATGTGCATAAATGATGGAGGTTTTAATTCTAATAATTTTTCATCAAATTTAGAAGGGATTAGGAGAGAGAAAGTAAGAAAAATGGTGGTTCCTCTATGAATATGGCGTTGGCTTCTCGGTGTTGGTAAGGAAGATGATGGTTTGCTCATATGTGTGGTGTGTACATAGGTCTAACCCTTTATGTGTTATGGGTTAAATCCATTTGATTAGGCCAAATGGCCTCCAAATAATTTATGTGCATTTTACATCACTTTTTAATTCAAAAA
>CANXYI010256274.1:0-12007 GCA_948208565.1 Hura crepitans | reverse complement strand
AAACCTAATCTCATAACAAATGGTTTTTTGTATAACTAAATGGTATTTTCCCTAACAAAATGGTTTTGAGTTTTCCTTAATCAAAAGTCACAGTAACAAATGTATTTTAATAAAGGACAACCTCTAGAGATGGGAGTTGGTCAATTACCACCAATTCCTATGGAATTACCAGTAATTGCCAGGTCAAATAATAACTAATCAATAACCCCCTTTTTGGATGCACAACATGTCATATTTCCTTTTAATATTGGAATTTTCTTTTTTATACATGAAATGGTGACATAACTACCTTAAATATAATGCATGCTTACTTGATATGGGATCGATAAATGTTACAATATACAAAGAAGGCATATTATTATGGCAGATATGAATTGTGAACCTTTCTGCTATAGAAGATCAGAGGTCTTAGTGTAGAGGCCAGGTGGTGACTCTAATAAACCACACTCTTCCCAAGTAAAAATACATAATCTCTACAGTGGCAACTTCGTTGGGGACTAAGAATCTTAATCTAAAAGTGCCTAAATAATATGTCATCCAAATATTCTAATTTTTATCAGTCTTATACATTGCACTCTTTTATACTATGTCCCTCTTACCCTGGATGATGTTGTAAACCATGACTCCACTTTTTATTCAAGAATGGGAAAATGCTAGCATATCCATCGCTCATAAGTCTCGTGCCTTTAGGTATATGAAAAGGTGAACTAATCGATCATTATTATTCGTGATTAGAAAGACTTATTAAGAGGGATCTCTGCTTGTGTGAGCCTTAAGCCTTTTGACTAAACATGAGCCTATATAATTAAGCTTAGCAACTTTCCCTAGGTTACATGACCCTAAAAGTTTGTGATTGCATTATGACTGCTATATGGGCCAGTTGCATTTAACCTTATTTGAAATGGGGGTAAGCCTATTATGCCTTTTGTCTAGAATGGGCCAAACCTAATTTCATCTCAAATAAGTCTTAAATGTTATGGATCATTATCAATGCATCCACTTTAAATACAAGAGCTCATTGGGCCTAATTAAAGCCATACTCAAACCTCTATATCCCCTAATCATGCTTAGGTAAGCCCACATAGGAAAAATGACTTAGACCACATGTGAGGGAGCAATAAAGTTAGAAGGCTTATTACTTGTGTTTGTCCTTGTACATATAACATGTATCCTTTTTGTATACACACGCATAACATTACATTGTACCTACTACATAACAAAAACTTTACATCCTTCTTGTTTTCTATGTACCATTTGTATATTATGTTTCAATGCACATACATAACACTATACTTACTACATAACTTAAACTTTGTATCTTTCTTTGTATCTCATAAAATTTTACATTTTAATCATAATACTCATGTATTAAGTACCTTTCACACTAGCACATACTATACATCCAAAGACTTTCATCTTGTAAAGGTCCATTAACTTTTTACTTACCCATCTTGTAACCTCATACCATGTATCCATACATTTACACCATTCATGCATAAGGCACACATCACATATCATGCATCATTTTAGACAAATTATGTATCATCACTAACCCTCCATTTTATAGCCACCATTGATCTATCTACAAAAAGAGCAATCATACTTAGAGATGAACTAGTGATGAAAACCATGCTAGAGTAGGTCATCAAAGATATGGAGAAAAGGATGATGGCTACCATAACCAATGCACTGCCAAGCATGAATGCTCCACAAGATAAATGTCAAAGTTCTACTACTGACAATTGTAAAAAAGAGATGGCTAATGACTAGCTTTGTGATAAAGAAATACCCATTGTTAACCCTAGTTATAATAAAGTTCCACCGCCCAAGTATGATAAGGAATATCCAATCAAAGAACTAAATGGAAAGCTAGAGGCTATGAGTCACCTAGTGACCGAAGGCAAAGACATCAACCTATAAGACATCAGTCTGAAGCCTGATCATGCCATGCCTTACAATTATAAGATGCTGAATTTGAGTAAATTTGATGGCACTTCTAACCCAAAGACTCACTTGAAGTAATATGCCATAGCCTTGAAGTCGACCAACCTATCAGAAGCACAATTGGTGAGTTTGTTTAGTATGTTTTTAGCTGGGTAAGCCCTAGACTTATACCATAGCTTAGAAAGGAAGATCAGGGTAAACTAGGAAGACTTGGCTTATATGTTCAACAAACAATACTTTAATAATGCAACCATCTAGGTAAAGCTCAAAAACTTGGAATTGTTGTGCCAAAAACCCAATGAATCCTTTTTAGAATACTTAAAACAATAGAGGGATAAAGTGCTCAAAATAAGGAATAAACCTGATGACATTAACCAGATCAAAATGTTCATTAAGAATGCCAATAATTATATGAAGTGGGGCTTTCTACTAAAGCCATTACCATATGGGAATAGCTCAAGAACATTGCCATTGATGTGGAAGCAGGCTCTTAGAATAAAAGATTTAGGCATGATAGTAATAACGACTCTAGTTAAGATGCAGATATCAACATAGTTAACACTCGATGCTTCTCCAAATTGGGTAGACCTATATCTTGGTGCTTGAACAACATAATAAAAGAAGGGAAGCTTTAACCCTTACCATACCAACCTCTAATAGGGCTACTGTTAGTTAAGCATAAGAGTGATCTATATTGTGCCTATCACCAGAAGACAAGGCATCTCACAGACAAGTGAAAGAACCTCCATTGTGCCATTTAAAATCTCATTGATGACAAGTAGATTCTTGATCCAGAAGCTTAAAAGATCCCTTTATCTCTTCCTTCTTAATTTTAGTTTAGTTGTAAGCTTTTGTAATCTTTTTAACTAATTTTCATTCAATAAAACAAAAAAATGAATTTATTTTTAGTCGTTTGTATAAATACATTTTGACTTTAAAAGGGAAAAACCTAGATCACATTCAAATCTTACTCCTAAAAGATGGATCAATGACTAATAAGCAACAATCATCCATCACTAGCAATCATACATCAACATTGTAGAAATCAAAACATACATACACATGCATCATACATACGTCTACTAGATACTATAACTTCATGCACATTAGTTAGGCTTAGTCATGCATTATTCTTCCATGCATTCACATTTGGCATATGGTACCTAAATACATATTATTTATCATATAAGCTTCATTCACCTTGTACCATCTTACCTAGTATAAGTAATATAAACTTGACATCTATCAGATATCCACATTATAACTAGGCATATCATGTACATATCATATGCATTTGAATCAAAAAGTTACATCCCATGCATACACTTGGCATACTATAATATAGACCTCACATCCATCATGTATCCATATACATTTATAGTCACAATATGTCTAGGCATATCATATACATCACTAACCCATGAATGTTAAGCATAACATAACATAATATCATAATCATAATGCTTAAAGCATGTATCATATCATATTAACAAATATATCACACTAATTATAAGTATCATTCTTCACTTAGGTTCCTCAAAGGAAAAAACTCACTCCTCTCCTTCCTTCTTTTAACACTTCCTATCTCCAAAATGGCCATGAGACTAAAAACAAAAGACAAAAGTCAATTTGTGACTACAAGCATGTATAACAAAGCAATGGTGGCATTGGAACAAAGAATGGTAGCACTTATAGAAGAAAAGACATGAGAGAAATTTGAAGGTGCTTTGAAGAACTCGACTATAGGGGCAAGCAATGACAAAAGAATTTGGCCAAGAAAGATTTCTCATAGATGTCCCCATCTGAATAAGCCTTTATCCATGATGCTTAAAGAATTAAAAGTATTCTTCACTACTTTCACCTAACCATTGCCATCACTGATATTGTGCTTACCATCAAAAGACTACCATTTAACTTATAATTGCAAAGCACTATGTTGAGCCGTCGAAGACCTTTTAGACCATGAAGCAATGCCTTATCTTAAAGATCACCCATTACTAGACCTCACCAACATTCTGCAAATCTTTGAAATGTAAGGTTCTCTCTTTTTGACATTCAATGGGCCAGCTATTGACTAACTACTAGAAAAATGCCAATTAAGGATACGAACTAATCTAATAAAGATATGGAGACCATTGTAGTTTTCTCTTTTGATTGTTTCTTTCTTCTATGTTGGAACATTTAAAGATTAATAAAACACCATTTTTGTTTTTTCATGAGCATCTTTGTATATCATAATCACTGAATAACATGATACTCTTGACAATAAGTTGAGAGATTTGAAAAAAAAGAAAGAAATAAACATAATAAGCTTAATCCATATCTATTACAAATATTTCATGATGGTTCACCACCACTACACATAATTTTGAAACTCAAAACCTAATCTTTCCTTGTAAAGCATGAGAAATTTCCCTGAATGTGAGAAGAGAGAAAGAAAATAATAAGCTGGGGGCAACTAAACCTAAAAGAATGCCTTTTGTTCAAATCTTAAATGAAGCCAAAACTTCATAGGCTCTAATACTCAAAGCATCAAATTCATTCTGTATCATCATCTTCAAAGCCTAAAAGCTTATGGCAATCATACTAAAAAGTAAAACATTCTTGGCCACACAAAAATCCAAAAGTTATTAGGCACTAAACTCCAAACCTCAAAAGATTTCTCTTAAGCCTAAAATAATTGAGCTTTTCTTCTTCGACCATGGTTGCCCTCATTAAAAAAAATGAATTTGTTAATTCCCACTATGTTAATCAACCAAGAAAATAAGCTTAGGCAAAAGTTTGGAAAATTCGAGAGAAAATATTTGGTCAAAAAATCTTCTCGAGACTGATAAATAATAGGGATATCATTAATGTAATACTTGGAAAGGTTAAAAAGATGACATTCAACATTTAGGAAAAGTGCATAGATTCAAAATGCTAGGGGGCATAAAGTTGGTAGCCACAGCAAGCCCCTTATTAATCTAAAAATCTCAATCTCCCATTCAAAGAGCTCTAAAATATATCAAGCCATCTTAAAAAGGTGCAAGCATAGAATCAATTGAACAAACACAACATAATTAGATCCCAAATCTTAACCAAATATGGATAAGTTGATTAAAAAAAAAAAAGAAAGCTTGCTAGGTTGAAAACTCACAAAGAGCAACCTAGGCAAAAATTAAAGCATATCTCATTATATTGAAAACATGTAAAAGGTAGTCTAGGCAACAATTAAGGCCAAGAGAAAATATTTAGTTGGAAAATCTTCAAACCATCTAATAACAAAAATACCATGCTAAGTAAATCATTCATATGCTCATTCATCATAATCATTCATTCTTCAGCCACATGTGCTTAAATGCCCTTCACAGTAAAACACCTAAGCCTTGATTGCACCATTATTCACTTACTTCTTAACTTACCTTCCTTAGCTTCTCCATCACTTCAACTTGACCCCTTTTCTTTAAGGGACATCCCATTCACTTTACATACCAATTCACAACTCTACATTTTTTCTCAAACCCAACCTTTTCCTATGATAAATTTGAGAGGAGAATAATCCCAATAACAAAACTTGCACTAACTCATACATTGTCACACATACATCATAAACAATAAGTTCACTCACACTCACTCTTACTTACTCACACTCATTCATACATCCATTTTAAGAAAAATTACCCATTCTACTTGCCTTCATTCATACATTCATCAATATAGAAGAAAATGCATCCATACATCAGCTTTCATCTACCATCACTATTTATATATCATAAAAAGATGATTCATCCATTCAATCTTAGTCATGTCTTACATGTATCCACCATTCATCCAAATTCCTTAAGAAAATAAGCAAAAACACATGCATCGCTATATAAACCTAGCCACATTCCTTCATCTAGAAAAGATTAAGAGCTATCACGTATGTCATAACATCCAATCATCCATAGAATCACCTCATCTATTATCATTTTCTTATGCATGATAAGTATGTATCCTTTGTCTACATATCTTTCTATGTATGAAAAGCATACATTCTTTTTTCATGCATCACTTATCTATGCATGAAAAGTATGCATCCTTTGTCTACATATTTTCCTATACATGAAAAGCACATATCATTTTCTTATGCATGAAAAGTATGCATCATTTATCCCTATGTTTTTCTATGCATGAAAGCATGCATCATTTATCCACATATTCCCCTTTGTATGAAAAGCATACATACTTTGTCTACATTTTTTTCATATGTATGAAAAACATGCATCATTTATCTACATTTTTTCTATGCATGAAAAGCATGCCCCATTCATCATACTTTCCCTTGTATGAAAAAGACATGCATTATTCTAAATTGCCAATGTATTTTTCTATGTAAAAACATGCATCTACTACACACATTAACCATACACAAAGCAAGTATAGATATCACAAAGTTGCCGAATGGTGTGAATGACAAAGCCAATGAATGGTGCAAATAACCAAGCCACTGAATGGTACGAATGATGAATCCACTAAATTGTGTGAAAGATGAAGTTGTCAAATGGTGGAAGTGAAAGTTTGATCATAAAGGTGTGAGATAACAACCTATATCATACAAGCATGATAAGAATTAGCTGGATTGTGTAAAGGCAAAAATAGAAAAACTTCACATATGTACTTTAATGTGCATTATTACTTCAGCATTTCATAGCACATACTAAAGTGGGGGCAACTATAGATGCCTATAGTTTGGCTTATAATGATAACCATAGATAGGCTCAAGTAACTTAAAACCCAAGTTTGCATAGACCAACATGGCACAAGTCCACCCAAACTTAATGCTATGAGGTCCGTACCACAGCTAGCTTATACCAGTCAAGCCCAAATCCCTAGATCCATGCAAGTAAGCCAAAACCCATGTTTGCATAGACTACATCTAGCATGGCCTAAGACCTAGCCTAAAGCTTATGAACCAATAGGAAACCCATGGCTAAGTCCATATGGACTTGCTAGAATCAAACTTTTAGAAGTATGGGATTCATATCTAGGCACTAAATCCTAGTCCTAAAGGGATTCTACCAATTTTGAATGAGATATTTTAAACTTATGCCTATAAATACCTTCTTTGGGGTATAAATGAGGGGGGTAGAAAGGAGGCTAAGCAGCAAATTCACAGTAGCCAAGAAACCTTTGTCCATGAGTTCAGGTAACAATTCCAATGAGGAATCACTTTACTAGTCCTATAGTGCACACTTAAATTACAATCTCTTCTAAACCACTACCTTTTGCATTATTGCTTGAAGTCCACTTACAAGTGTAAGATTTGAGGCCTTTCATTTTATATATCCATACTATTTTCATAGATCTATGATCTCCAAGGATTGACCTCAAATGAGGCAATTCTATGTAATTCCCACTTTGATCATGGGAGTAGATCATGATTTTAAGCTATTTTATATTGTATAATTGATTATTTTCAAGTTATAAACATTTTGTTATTTTTGTCTTAATCGCATAAACCTATATGTGAGCATGTTGACGTATGCATGGACCTATTTTATAGATATGTGTATGATATGTCTTTTGCATATATATAGGGTCAATAACAGTGTCGTATTTATCTGATGTATCATGCTCTGATGTATTTTGTTTACTATATTAATATAATCCTCTAATGTTATCAGGTTGTGTAAATATTCCATCCTATAAAATGCATATTATTGATCTATTGAAATTGTTATTTAGTGTGCATAAACTCTCTCTTGTAAGGAATGTAGTTTACAAGGATAATCTTATCTCATCCTTGTGTATTCTCTCTTTCAAGTCTACATAGACTCCCTCTCACTAGGAATGTAGTCCGCATGGACATTGACTTTGATTTCCAATCTTCACATGTATTTATGTTACTTATCCTTTTTATGAATCTTTATGAAATCTTTTATTTATTGTCATTAACCTTTTTCTTCGGGTTGTATGCAAGTCACCCTTCTCACTAGAGTGGAGGTCCAGACAGACATAACAACCTTTATAAGTTATAGCCTGTATGAATATATGATTGACCTACAGTAAGTCTACATGGACCTTATGTTGTACTAGTGAAACCAATTTAGTACTTTAGACTATTTCTTTTGGTTATGTACTATTTCTATTTCATCGCTTCTTTTAGGTTGTCATAGCTAATTAATAACTTGTTTGACACATTAAAACCTAATCTCACAACAAATGGTTTTCTATATAACTAAATGGTGTTTTCCCTAATAAAATGGTTTTGAGTATTCCTTATTCCAAAGTCATAATAACAAATGTATTTTAATAAAGGCCAATCTCCTCGAGATGGGAGTTACACAATTATTGCCAATTCTTATGGAATTACAAGTACTTGTTAGGTCAAATAACAACTAATTAATAACCCACTTTTCTAGATGTACAACATACTTGTCATATTTCCTTTAAATATTTCAATTTACTTTCTTATAGATAAAAAAGGGTGACATAATTGCTTTAAATATAATGCATGATTGCTTGATATGGCATTGATAAAAAATTACAATTTACAAAGAAGGCATATTATTGGGGCATAAATAAGATATGAATTCAGAACCTTTCTAGTACAGAAGATCAGAGGTCCTGGTGTAGAGGTCAGGTGGCAACTCCTCTAAACAACTATCATCCCTAATAAAAATACATAATCTCTACATTTTTACTTATTGTATCACTATACACATGTCATGGTTACATATATGTAGAAATGTTTTAGGATAAAGTATGAGAATTTGAATATTTGAGAATGCATAATGAGTGGCTAGAATTGGTCTTTGATGTATGTAGGCGATTGGTTATGTGTGTTTGTTAATTCATAAGTTTATTATATGCCTATTGGACATTATGATTACAGTGCCATGTTTGTGTTGACATGAATAAGTTTAAAATCATGATTTATAGGTGGAATTGATGTGTGCATGATTATGGAAGTATTGTTAAGTTTCTAATTATGGGTGTACATGGTAATTTAGGTTTTGCTTAGTGTGATAAGCTTTAAAGGTTAACATGAAGATTGTGGCTCATGTATGTTTTTGACATAATGAACTCGAAATTATTGCTTTAGGCATGTGTCATTTGTGTTTTATGAACATAAATGTTTAATATGTTTAATCATATAATGATCATGTTGATGAGGCTAAAGGCCATAATATGATAAGATATAAAGCATAAATATGTTCACTTGCTAAAAGAGAAAATAATGTGGTTAAGATGATGTTAGCTTAGAATAGTGAAACTAATGAATTTAATAATGCCCTATACGGTTAGACAACCTAGATTGGATAGGTTAACTAGTCAACTAGGGAATAATAGTAGCTGCAAGCCATCTATGGATGTAATTTTAGACTATAGGTAATTGTTGACCTCGAGACATGATTTTAGACTTTCGGTCATGTGTCATGGGCTTCAAGATTTTATATGATATTTAGGTTTATGTTTTGGACTCTAGGTCATGTGCCATGGATTTTAAAATTTTATTAATACCTTTGGGTTTTGTGTATGATCTACAAATTAGTTATGGCTTTAGTCCATGTCTTGCTCTGCAATGTATAGACAGTTGTCTCTTAGGTATGGGCATGTATTAAATTGCACTATTAATTAAATTTTGTGATATTAGTCAATTGAAACTTGTGATGATATTATTATTGTTTGGCAAATTTATGTAATACATTGTTAATAATTAATATTGTTATTGATGAAAAGTTAAATATGGCTCAGGTACATGTTGTTATGAATATAATTAGTAATACTGCATTGATATAAGTTTATTTTGATATATATAATCATGTCATATTGGTAGGCTTGCATACATTTTTTATTCTAGCTATATATTTGAAAAGTTTTCATATGTATAGATAATGTTCCATGTGTATGCTATAGTCATATATTAAGGTGAATACACCACTAAGCAAAAGCTTAGCACATTATGTTGTTTGTGGTGCATAGGTAAAGAGGTTGCAGATTAGAGTTAAAGCGTCGGATTCACAGGAGATTATGAAGCTATCTAATTTGGGTATTTTGAATCTCGTTTTTGTGAAATTTTTGTGATGTGTATATTAGATAGCACTCTTATATAAAATGAGGAATTGAGCTTAATTTGTAGATGTGTAAACACATTTTGTAATTTCTTATTAACAAAAATTTTAAAATTTCTTTTAAAATATTTAAAATGATTACATATCTTACATGGTTGATGTTTCGGATGCATGTTTAGGAGTATTGCCTTGTGTTAATGATTAAGGGTCAAATAGACCTAATTTTGAGTTGAAATGAGTTATATAATGTCATAGAAGTCCTATTTAATAGGTTACTATTTGGGAAAGTGTCCAGGTACAATCGTTATAGTGTCGAATTTCTGACATGAGGACCCCATTAGTATATATTACAAAATGTGTTTTTCATTATTCACCATTTTTATAATTTGAATATGAAAGGAGTACCTTTATTAAAGAAAAGTTTTAATTTGTATGGGGTTTTTCTTATAGTATAGTTCGGATATCAATAAGTGTGCTACTTGTTATTCAAGTCTAATGTATGGAAGGGGTAATAGGTGTCCTATATCCCAAGCTACCTTCCATATGTAACTTAGTCATGCATTTTACCCAATTGATATCAAGTTTTGATACATGATATCACTTGTCTAGTTTATCCATTTGTAGACATTGGGTTTCTAGGGCTCCCATATTCGAATTGCCTAATGTTGATGAAAGGACAAAAATCCCGATAAATAGGGATATTAATGTCCATTTTGAAGATCTCAAAGTCTTGTTTTAAAATTTTTCCTTTAAGCCTTTGCTCGACACGAAAAATCTCATGGTGCGACTCGAAATGCAAGAAAAATAGGCATATGTTGTGGGTTGAGGGCTTGGGTTAATACCTAACAATGATGGCAATAACGGTGTGAGGGGCAAAGCCCCCTATGGTATAGGTTAAAAAAATTTTGAGTTTGGGAAAATGGCTATTTCCATAAGAAAAATGACTGTTTTACTTGCAAAAATGGTCATTTTTGCTAAAATAACCGTTACAAAGGGGAAAATGGTCGTTTTGGCAAAAGGGCCATTTCACCTTCAAAACGGCCATATTTTGTCTTTGGATTTGTGTATAAATATTGAAAGTGAATTCTCTAGAAGGGAGGACTTTTTCTTGATATTCGTGCATCAAAAACTCAAAAAGGCTTTTCAAACACCTTTTTTATATTTCTTAAAGATTTTTCACACATTTTTTCAAACTTCTTGAGATCTTTTACGAAGCCAAATATACACAGTGGGTCAATTGACCTTTTCCTATTTCTTTTATATTTTCTTTCCCTTTTATCGATCTACCAGTTAGATGTAATAATTTATTATTTGTACATTATTTTGTTGGGTTTATTCATTTCATTTTATTTCTATTCATCTTTCTATTTTACTTCACATAGTAACATCTTAATTTTTATTCTGATGTGAGTTGTTTGATTTATTAGGATCTGATTATCTTTTCCTTCTACTATCTCATTAAACTCTTGTGAAGTAGCCTTTTTACCACCCTTTTATTTTCATTTCCTTTCTTGTTGCTATTATCTTTGCTCTTTATTTTCTTTTGCTTATTCCCTTTATCATTGTTCATTTCGTTTAGATTGTATTTTAGGATATTTCAAATGTAATTTTAATTTTATTTTTATTTAGTTAGAATGTATTTTAGGTAATTGCCATGTAATCTATTTTTATTTTTAATTCTTTCTCTTTATATTCCGTGAATGTTGTAATAGGTAGAAAATGATTTTTACACATTGTAAAAATAATCAAAATCATTTTGCACCTAATTAATTGGTATTTTGTTAATAAAATGGGTTTTTGATTTTTCTTAAAAAATGTCACAAAAATAAAATTTGTTTTCTAAAATTGACATGTGAGAACCAAAGTTCTCAAGACAATCAATCACTCGATAAAGTTCTCAAAAAAATCAATCACCTAATTCCATGTATGATATTTTTAACTTCAAGCATTTCATTTATTTCTGTAAATATATTTTGTGATTACGTGAATATGTGATTTATTTTAATTGTAAAACCCACTTGAGAAAA
>CANXYI010256272.1:0-11216 GCA_948208565.1 Hura crepitans | reverse complement strand
GTGGTTTTGAATTTGAGAAACTCACGTTAATAGATTTATCTTCTTTATTATGTGTTTTATTTATTTTTGTTTATTCAAACATATTGCTTGATATCTGCTTTTCTAGATTTACATCTCTGATTTTTATTTTATTATTATCTTTTTATTCGGACCTGCGTATTCCATGCTTTGTTCTTTCTTGAATCTCTTTCTATGATAATTCATCCTTGCATCTAATGAAATAAAAAAAAAACCTTGATAATAGCTAAAAGAAGATGGGTCGGATTTTCCTTTTTTCCTGACTAGCAAAGACTTTTGTCCTTTTTTATTTGTATGTGTAAATTATCATTTTTCGGGCTTCTGGTTATTCATATTCGGATTTTACATAGCTTTCATCATTAATCTTATCATTCCATTTATCCTTGTTTTAGTATCATGTATCTTCGTTTGATTCTTTCATTCTAAAACTCTTTTAGATTTTCAAAATGCTAAAAAAAATCAGCTTTAAAAATGATTTTTAAAGGCCTATGATGAAGCAAAGATCGAAAAAAAAACTGAGCTTATAATTTTTTTATTTTTCACAGTTTGCAAATCTAAATGCATAATCATGAATTATTTATGTAGTATTAAGCTTCTAAGATACTACACTACAGATACTACATAAGAACTTAGACTAAATGAATTTTCATGATATCATTTAGAGATGTTGGTGAACACTGAAAATTAAAAAAAGAACTTGAATGAAATAAATGAAATTTGATGGCAAAAATAAAATATTTATAGGATGAAAATGGTGAACCCTTTAATACTAAGGTTTGGCATATTAACATTAAGAGATAGTCAATGTTGATCTCCTCCTATTGCCAACATATAACTATCAGTTTGATTCTATCTTTAATGAGGTACCTGAAGTAGCTTTCTAGATCATCTTGAATGTTCCCCTCTTTGGCTCCTCAGCAAACTCCCATTATCTACTTCTGTCTTCTTTACCAACTCTTGTGCCCTTCCCTCCCTCAAATGCCTATTGCCTAGTTTAGTGCAAAATGGGTATGGTCAGTCCTTTCTTTTGTGCGAGCAATCTTTCACATTAAATGACTTCCGTTTTTACAACGCTAGTTTTTTTTTTATTATCTTAAGAATGAATGTTTTTATTTCCTATTGACCTAATTTTTTTTTTTTTTTTGTCATTATAGGTCCTGCTGGAAGCATGTTGACATACCAAAAGCGTCGTATGCTTTAGAGGAACAATTAATGTTTAATTCTATTATTATTATCATTTTTCTTTTTTTAATGCAGTATTAATATGTACACATAATGGGTTTGGGCCTAAAGCCTAACTGTTTACTTTTATGTATTCCTTTATTTTATTTGTAAGTGTAAATCACAATTAATTTGTGATACATTGGGCCTCAAACCCAATTGATAAAAAAAATTCAAGCTTTAAGCCTACTAAACCAACAAAAATAAAATAAGGCCTCAAGCTCATTTAACTCTTAAGCAAATAAAATTGGGCCTTAAATGCATTCAACTGCAAGAAAGTAAATTGGGTCTTAAACCCTCTTAATTGATAGATAAAACTTGCAAGAAATAAAGTTGGGTCTCAAATCCACTTAAACTAATAAAATTGGGCTTTGAAATCAATTAATTAAAGGAAATAAAATTGGATCATAACTAAAGGATTAAAATTTAAGGATCTTAATCAAATGTCATAATGGGCTTAAAGATATATGAATTGGTATTTATTATTTTTATTTTAACATAATATTTTTTTATTTTAATATAATATTTACCTAAATAAAATGGGTATCTATAATGGTCAAAATAGTCATAATGCATATATGTGTATGTATGTTCTAAGTATGCATGATATGGGATGTTGTATGTAAATAAATAGATGCATATGATTGAATGGACATGACATAATATGTGTAACATGGATAATATGTGTAACATGGATGAATGATAGTTATTAGCATATGGAGGCTTGATGGTCGAATGGCCTTATGGTATGCTATGTATGTATATGCTTGATATTAGGCATACTATGGAAGATACATGAACACATGAATGATGATGAGTATGAGGAATTGAGATGTTATGTGTAATGTGAAAGAATGTAATATTTGTGCATGGATGATAGCTTGGCCGAATGGCCTATATGCAATTATAAATGTGTGTGTTCCATATAATGCATGGAATGAATGATGTATGGAATAAAATTGATGCCATTGATTATGTACATGTGTAATGAATGTGGAATATGAGAAAATGCAATAACATGTGTGTGTATGCAGTATGGCCGAATGGCCTAGTATGATGGTCATAGTATGTCTGAGACATATTATGTGTAAAATGTGACATAATGAGATGTTACATGATAATAAAGCGTTATGATGATAAGTGATATATTATGGGAATAAAATGGATACATAATGTACCTTATGAGGAAAATGTAATGGCATAATGCATTTTTATGAGCATATGCTAAAAGATGGTTATAATGTGGCATTTTTCATGACATAATATGTGAAATTATGCTTGATGAGATATAATGATTTTGAATAATCCAGAGGTCATTAGTTGGCTAAACCAATTTTAAGTAAAAGATATATTAAGCTATGTTAGTAAGGTGAAACTAAAAATAAAATGGTTAGTACCCCATGGAAGTAAACAACCTAGTCAGATAGGTTAACCAGTCGCTAGGGATGATAGCAGCTACTAGGGTACTTCGCTACCTCCGTAGCCTTCAGGTTGTAATGCGTGAACCGATAGGTTTTTGCGTAGCCTTCGGGTTGTGTTGCATTAACCTTTGGGTTTTACATATCCTTCAAGTTGCAATGCATTTTGGCCTTCTATTATTCTTGTCTTCGGACCTACATTGGTAGATGGACCTATGAATTCATAAAGGTCATACTAGCCTACCATATGTTTGACCTCTAAGTCTTATGATTATTTGTGACCTTTGGGTCTAATGTGTTTGATCTTTGGATCTAGTACTGACCTTCCAATCTAATGTGTGTAGGGCTTATGTGGTTTCGAGGGCCTAGGTGGTCCACCGATACTCCGTTATCCATAGTGTTTGTGTTTCCTTAAATATGGGCTTAATAAATGGACAGTAAAGAATAATGAACATGGTTTACTTGATGTATGACATTATGTATGTTGCATAGCTTTATGATGCATTATGTACATGTTTTATGCGATGTTATCACATATATGCATGTTAGGTATAAAGTTGCATATCATGTAATAATCTGAATGTTTATATTTTATATGTTAATGTATGATGTTTTATGGCATAATTACACAAGTTATATCAATTACACCCCTAAGCTATTGCTTAGTGCATCGTTTGTCTTTACGATGCATAGGTTAACAGATAGTTTGAGCCACAGCCTCGAAGTATCAAGATTATCAAGAAAAGGCGAGTCTTTTGGTCTATTTTTGGTACATATATGTAAGTCATGATGGTTTATATTTGTAAAGCACTCATATAATGTAATTTTGAGAAAAATGGTCCTAAGCTAAATGAAAATGTAAATTTTTGGATTTCATATGTCTATAACTTATTTAAAGCTAGTTTTTAAACTGTTTTGATTGTGTGATATTATTTTTTATGCATGGTTTGTGTTGTTGAGATATTGTTTGATTGGGGTGATAAGGAGCACATGAGGTGTGGATTAAGTCGAAAATGTTTATAGAAGTATATTTTATTATGCAGGTTACTGTTCACATTGGAGTTAGTGTCCCGATATAACTATTATGCTGCTAAATTTTTGGCACAAAAACTCCTAATTGTGAATCGAACTTAAAATTTTAAAAAGTTTTTATTAACCTGTATTTTTTATAAAGACTTATTTTGTTCACAAGAGTTAAAATTATGTTTTAATAAGTTGTTTTGATAAGAGTTCGGCTAACGCATTTGTGTGTGCATCTCTTATTCGGGTTCGGTGACCGGATCAGGTAAAGGGTGTCACATATATATTCTTTTTGAAATTACAACAAATATATGTTGAATTTGGATCATCAATTAGCACGAGGCTGATTACCAATTAGAATAGAACAATTGCCATTCACCAACATTTATTAAACACAGCATAATAATGAACTAAGGAAGAAAGCTAATAGCGATTGCTTCTATAAAAAGAAAGATAAAGAGTGATTCTTAGGAATCGTCATTTATTTCCAATTGAAGAAAGAAAGCTGACTTAAAAAGAACAACTAGTTGCTTCAACCTCAATCAATGGATACCCACAAAAAAGATTAAGATGACAATCTCAAGCAACCACCAATATTATCACCATCAACATCAACTTCACTACTGCCTAACAATATTATATCTTATTGTTAGCAGAGTAACGGAGAGAGAGAGAGAGAGAGAGAGAGAGTAATGGAGGAATCAATGACGTATAATCTTTTCAATGGCCGCAGAGAAGCACAGATTCAGGCTGCTGCTCAACTTTGTGAGCTTAATAGCAAGCAAAGGCACAAATTGGCTGAAAGAGGCATTATCTCCCCTCTGATTTTGATGCTCTAATCTCGAGATTATTAAGCCATTGAAGCTGCTCTCTTTGGTTTGCTTAGTCTCGCCTTTGGCAGTGAACGATAAGTCTACTTTTTTAAGATACGCATCTGTCTCATTAATAGGGAAGATCTTAATAATTCATTAAGAAACCTGAACATATACAGGAATAAGATTCGAATCGTGAATTGTGCCTGTGTTGTTAGAGCTTCTTCAATGTGTAAATTCGATGCTGATAGAGCTCGTGCTGACAGCTCTATTGATAATCTCTTCTTGTGCTGCAAACAAGCTGGCGATCACTTCCTCCGGTGCTATTCCTCTCATTGTTGGAATCCTCATTGATGATACGCCAAACAGCATTAGCATGCAAGGAAACACTGATGTTATAGCCACGATTTACAGTCTCTCAACTTGTCATCAGATTATTCCATCAATTGTCTCTTCCGGTGGAGTTTTTTCACCTTGCTTCGAATAATCCATGAATATGAAAAACGGTCTCAGGTGGTTGAGAAGGCAATGTCACTGCTCGAAAATATGGTATATCAGAGAATGCGCTTATGCAAACTACGGACACAGATGGTGCAATTAGGGCTTTGGTTGAGACAATTGAAGAGGGTTCTCCGCAATGCAAAGAGCACGCTGCAGCAATTCTCCTCCTCATATACCAGAGTTGGTGAGAGAGATTCAGAGGATCAATTCTAAAGGAAAGTGTAATGCCAGGATTGCTACGGTTGAGTGTTAATGGAACATGGAGAGCTAAAGATACAGCTCAAGAACTGTTGCTGGTCTTGCATGAAATTGATGCAGAAGGAAAGACAACTGAAATTGATGGAGAGCAAATTGTTGCTCGGGTTATGGATCAGGAGGAAAACAACTGAAACATCTACTCATCGAGCAGATCATGCATGAAATTGATGCAGAAGGAAAGACAGTCGTAGGAACTGCAACATTAAGACTTGTGGAGGAGATTATTGCAAAGCTTAACACGTGATCCATTATTGTTTATTGAGGAAGTTTTTATGCTAATTAGTAAAAATTAGGATTTGCCTGTACATATTATTTGGCATTGGAGTTCTTTGCTGATTGGGACTGGTTGGATCACGAATACCTGATTAAATTATAACAGCCAGGGCAATAACCAGCTGTGCCCCCACCCGTTATAGTACGTATCATTTATGTTGTTCTATACCTTCTTAATTTCACTAGGGCAAAAAAAGGGAAAAAAGGGAAAGGAAAAGTGTATCTTTATCTAGAGATAATAAGAAGTCCATGCGAAAGTACTTGGCAACGAGAAATCATCAAAATTAATGTAGCCTACACAACCAAATTTCTCCACTTGACCAAAAATAAATGGAAGAGCAGACCCCAGAAGTTGCACATAGGCTGCAACATGAAAATACTCGGCTACTAATAAAAGTCTAAGTTTAACAAAAATAATTATGCCCATCCTATATAGAGCTGTTATCAAAGAATAAAACAGAAAATAGGTGCATCTACTGACGATCCTATTTTGTCTAGAATATCCCACTAGGTTAAGAACAATCATTTGGCTCAAGATAACCTCAAAACTTCTTCCATTTGACCTCAAACACAATAAACCCAGCCCAGCCACATCTACAAACTGGGAACCAATGCAGCTGAGTCAATCACATCCAGATCTAAATGGCCAGTCATAGATGAAAAGTGGAAATGAAAATGTCAATGACAGTGTTATTATACCCTATGATACGCAGATTGAGTTGCAACCGTTGCTCAACAGTATTTGCACATGTAAAGTATACATGATTAATGCGGAAAACTCAATCTATATTCAGAGACGATAAGATCGTTACATCCGTTGCAACCACATAACAAAAACCAATTTAATCAATCACCATTGGAACAATTCCCTACACTAACATAAATGTTGTAAAATTCTAATAACATTATAAATGTGTAGAAATTAAGAGGCCCAAAAAAAGAGCAGTGTCATGTTTCATCCTCAACCTGCTAAGATTTGGTGATATATCACCACCCTTATAACTACAAAATATATGTATAGTTCTCCCAAGTTATGATTTGGAGTATTATTTTTAGTGTTACTGCATCTCCCAACAAAAAGCAAGGGTCTCTGAACCCATAAGCACATAATAAACAGAACAGAGAGCATAATTTTCAGCCTGACCTTTTATATAAACTATAGGCCACCGCAATAGTTGCAACTGCTCCAACCACAGCAACAGCCGCAAGAACATCACTTTGCTCCACAGAAGCAATCCAGCTTGACAGTTTGCATGGCCCTTTGCTTTCACTCAGCTTTGATCCTTCGCTTGCTCCCCCTCCTCTGCAGCATGAAAAGCCATTGACACCCTGGCAACAGCCACCCGAATTCTCTTTATTGACTTCTGCATTGCTTCCTTCGTGTTTCTGGGTTTCCTTCACATCATTTCCATTTGGAAGTTGTTGCTCAGTCATTTCTTGAACAGACAACCCCATTTGCCCCCTGTAATTTATTATTGTAAATCCGGGCCCAAATGCTAATGATAATAAAAAATATATCCAAATAGGAAACATGATGCAAATTTTATCCAATAAACTACTTCAGGCATGCTGAAATATAGCAACTATATCATATTATAGAAGCAATTAGCCAATCCTGGCAAGCAGTGCCATGTTTAGCATAAAATTACATGCAAGTAATCCTGCTACAGTTTTAGCAGCTACAATGCGCTGTCTATTACATCAAATGAAAAATTTATTAATATAGAGCACATTGCAAAAACTTAAATCCAGTCGAGGTGATTCAAATTAATCAGCAGCTACATTGGTTGAGGTGATTCAACTTAATTAGTGGCTACATCTTTCAGAAAGGTGTAAGAAATAACAAGGTAAAATAAAACATTGCTTAAAATTAGTGAAATACAGGACCAAAACTGGTGCAACTTCCAGAAACTTCAAATCAGGAAAACAAAATAAATAGTGAATTTAGATAGACTGACAAAGGCTTGATGCTTGAGCAGAAGCAGCCAAAAAACACTTGACAAATAAGCAAGAAGAAGACTAAGAGAACAACTTAATTTGAACAAAATCCACTATGGCTGCACTAGGACAAAAATGAACACTCAAGACCATTGAGTAACAATCATAGAACAACAACAGCATTTGCAGCATAAAGACATCATTGAATTCAGAAAGTAAAAGGAGGATCCATTCAACACAACAAGCAATTTAAAATCTAAATGGTGTTAGTTAACCATAAAAATCTGAAAGAAATTTTTCAAGAAATAGAAGACAGATTTATGCAAAAAGACAAACCTCCATAGCCGCTTTATCACAACTCCAGCAGCAATATGCTGGTCCAATATTTCAGGCACATCATCAGGTGTTACATAGCCATACCTGTAAGAACAAGACACTATCAACTTACCTTGTAATTTGAACCATTAAAAAGAGAAAATAAAGGTCCAAACCTTACCAATGACCCATATATTTTCCCTCCAAATCTGGACTATAGATTATCATATTCCCAGCATATTTATGACCCCCAATATGAGAGCAGGCACTAATCGATATCTGGTCCTTGAGTCCTCGAGACTCAATCCCCTCGTTGAGCTTTTCAATAAGAACTGGTCCACAAACACCACATCTCTTATCACGACTACCATGAGCACACACAAATATATGTGATCCAGTGAGCACCTCCTGCACCCCAGAAGCCCATGGCTTGCCATTCACAAGCACGTCATCAACAAAACCATTGACATCGGAATCCTTCAGACCCCTTCAGTTAAAAAAAAACACAAGAAAATAATCAAGACATATAGCTTTGCAAAAGAATTTAAATCATATCCTTTCCTCAATTTCAAAAAAAAAATCATTACAGTAACAAATTGGAATTGCAGAAGAATCTAAATAAAAAAAATAATAATAACAATAAACATCATTGGCTTTCAGCAATTGCAAGTAATATTCTCTTGATTTCAGCAACAAAATGCTATATCACACCTGAACATACCAGCTCTGCGTGCACATATCCTCAAAATAATGTCCACAGATAAAGATGAAGTTCAGAAAATTTAATTCGTATACATAAACTTCAAAAATAAAGTAGAAAGAATTAGACACTAACAATCCCTTGTGATTTACTGGCAAGTTATATTTCTATAATATAGGACAAAAATCCCATAGGTGCAAGAAGAATGACGTGGAAGATGGCCCTAATGCTAAAAGTCTTTCGAAGTCTAATTATTTCCACCAAAATCATGAAGACCGCGAAAAGGTCAGTTTAATGCAACAGCATATGAACTGAAAACCTTAATTCTTAACATAATGTGTTTGATCAAAAAGTCAAAATCAGCAGCAAATATAAAATATAACTAAATAATTTCGTGATCTAAATTTCACCTAGAAGTAGAACTGAAGTTCTGGATGAATAAATACACTCTATAATCCAAAACCACATTCTCGATAAATCTTAAGCCCGAAACAGAAACCCTAAGCTGCAACTACGCTACAATTAAACACAAGAAACCTCTACCTCAAAAATTTATCAATTAAACGAAATGATGAGTCACCGAAAACTCACCTGTATTTGATCATATCAGGAAATATCAATACGTCTCCGTTCTCAAACTCAGTGCCGTCCCGTCCCTCACATATAGTTACAAGTGTCTGGAGGAAAAATTAAACAGAAAAATAATCAATACATAATCAAATGAAAAAAATAAGAAAATAGATAAAGCCAAAGCTAATCATAAGTACCTTAACACTGAATTCCTCCTTACGAGCTTTGACAGCAGAGGAGAGAAGCTTGGGGAGAGGATCACTCGCAGACTCCTCGACGCGTGGGAGCCATGCCCCAGGATTCTTGAAGCATAGGAAGACGTGCCGGTCATACTCACTGATAGTTCCGGCCAGTTTGCTCTTATACATCTCCGGCCGAGAGAACCCAAACTTGGCGTCCTCCTCAGCGGAGATTGCCGTGGAAACATTCTCAGCAGCCGCCATTGAGAAATGTTATAAGCTTCTCGCAAGTCTTTTGTTAGGTTCGCTATGAGTACTTTGCGTTCCAGATAGCGAAATGAGAGAAATCACTTCGAAGAAGGAAAATGGAGAAAATGTTGACCGAGAGAAACTATAAGGGAAGGGTGCGCAATGCGCATCTCGGATACGCATACGTACATATATGTATATTATTATATATATAAGTGCAGACCTGGACAGAGAGATTGATATTAAGAAAGCGCATAGAGGAGCGTGCGGAACACGCGCCGTAGTATGGAACGCTAAATTCTTTTTTTTTTATTCAGTGGATAAAAGCTAAATACTTTTTTCCGAGGGCTTTTTTTTGAATTTAGGAGTTAGGTTGAAAATATTTAATGTATTTGGAGTTGGATTGAAATGATTTATAGGTTAAGGGTTTTAGAGTTTGTAAGTCAAGGTAACGGATTCAAAATCTATAAACTTAGCCTACGGGCTTCAATTTGAAGAAGTCTGACTTAGGCAAGGAAAGAATTCTCTGCCTAACACTATAGCTCATGCCTGTAGTTTTTATTTTTTGGGCTTCCCTTGGTACATGAAGTAATTTATCTACTTCTGACTAACCAAGAAATATAAAAGGCTAAAAGCAGAATCCTTCCCTTCACAACCCAACTAAATATTTTTTTCTTTTTTTTATTCAATTTTTTTTAATTATGTAATGATATTTTTTGTCATAAATTCATAATTAGTTTTGTTATATTTAAGTTATATAGTTATTTTAATTAATTTATTTAATTTATGTAGTTATTATTATTATTATTATTTAATTTTTTAGTTATATTATTATTATTATTATTTAATTTTTTAGTTATATTATTATTATTTTTATTATTATTATTATTATTATTATGTAATTTTTTAGTTATATTATTATTTTTATCATCATAAAATTATTTAGTTTTATTATCATTAGTATTATTATTATCATAAAATTATTATTATTATTATTAAATTTTTTAGTTTTATTATTATTATCATAAAATTATTTAGTTATAAATTAAATTTTTATTGAATACTTATTTTTAATAATATTATTATATTATTAGCATAATCTAATAATATTAATGCATCATTATTTAGTGAATTTTTTGTTTAGCATATTATTATTATTATTATTATTATTATTATTAAATTTTTTTTGTTTTATTATTATTAGTATTATTACTATCAAAAAATTATTTAGTGATAATTTGTATTTTTATTGAATATTTATTTTTAATAATTTTATTGAATAGCTTATTATTATTATTATTATTATTATTATTATTATTATTATTATTATAAAATTTGTTAGCTTTATTATTATTAGTATTATTATTACCATGAAATTATTTAGTGATAAATTAAATTTTTATTGAATATTTATTTTTAGTAATATTATTATATTATTGCCATAATCTAATAATATTAATTTATCATTATTTAGTGAATTTTTTTATTGAGTAGTTAATTTTATTATTATTATTATCATTATCATGAAATTTTTTTTGTTTTATTATTATTAGTATTATTATTATCATGAAATTATTTAGTGATAATTTATATTTTTATTGAATACTTATTTTTTTAATTTTATTGAATAGTTTATTTTTTTATTATTTTTATTTTTATCATCATGAAATTTTTTAGATTTATTATTATTATTATTATGAAATTATTTAGTGATAATTTGTATTTTTATTGAATACTTATTTTT